>JALQSN010000178.1:0-89384 GCA_023690525.1 Holotrichia oblita
AAGACACGGAACGGTGATATTTTTAAATGAACTAACCGCATTTGCTCCATCAACACTTGACGCCTCGTAATATTCCTTTGGAATATTACTTAAACCGGCTAGAGACAAAACCATATTATAACCTAAATTTTTCCAAATAAAAATAAGTACAATCACAAAGCGAGAGTATGAAGTTTCCAACCAATTAATTTTTGCGATACTCAACATGTTAAGTATATTATTAACGAACCCATTATAGGAAAACAATGTTTTCCAGAAAAAAATTGTTGACCCGGACGGAATGACAAGAGGAATTAAAAATATAAGCGTAAATAATCCTTTATACTTGCCGCTTTTGTTAATGAGCATAGCGACCGCAAGCGACAATGCCATATTTAAGGGAACGCACACGCTGATAAAAATCAGCGTGTTTGTTAATCCCTGCTTGTACGGACCGCTTTGAAACAAGCTTATAAAATTTCCAAAGCCTACAAACGTTCCGCCTACGGGCTTTGATAAAAAAGCGTAATAAAGCGAAATTATAAATGGCCATATAAAGAAAATAATAAATCCCAAAAGACCCGGCGTTATGAATAATACACCTTCTAAATCTTTTTTTAGTCTAATTTTAAGCGGTTTCCTTTTTTTCAATATTCTCAACTCTATTCATTTAAGTACAGTGATATTTTGCTTTGTAATACATTTGCAACCTCATCACTTGTTTTTGAACCGTCAAAATAAAATTTAATTTCTTCCAAAACGATGTCTTCAATTGTTGTGTCGTGTATAAAAAACGCGTTTATTTGGTTAGTATATTTTTCAACTTGCGCGACATATTCGTCAAATACTTTTTGTCCATTTTCGTCAAGCTCTGTTGTGTATTCAATCTCCGGCATTTCCATATCGCCTTTGGATGCACCCCCGCCGTTTAATTTTGGCGCTCCAAACATGCTGTCCATACCGTTTGCGTATAATTCACCTGTGATATTTTGTTTCGTTTTTTCTAAAAACGCGGCTTTATTAACCGGTAAACCTGATAATGTTAATGATAATTGCATTTCGTCGCTAAGCAGGAATTTAATAAATTCCCATGCCGTACGTTTATTTGCCGAATTAGAATTAATACTGTACGCTTGATTATATGTAAAAGGAATTTCACCATTATTATTTGACATAATACCGGTAAGCATATCGTCTTCAGTATTTCCTCCCCCGTAAATTGCAGTAGTCATCATTCTCAAATTAGTATTTTTATTAAACATCTGCATAAGCGCCATACTGTTTTGCGGTTTGAAAAAATAACGAACACTTGTATCTTTTGAAAACATTTCCGGAGACATCATAGGTTCACCGTTTCCGTTAGCTCCTTTAAATTCTCCATTTGCTTTCATAACTTCGCTGCCCTGTTTTATATAACCATACTGTGCATATTCTTTTATAGAATTAAGCAGGTTTACAAATTGTCCATCAGTAAAATTCGCTTTTTTATTACTAATATCAATAAACGAAGTGTAGTTTTGTTTAAACATTTCGTAAAGCAACCCGCCTCGTCCGCTGCCGTCATTTAATCCAAACATATATATGGGGTCTTCGGAACTTGCGTTTTTATCCTCAAACGCTTCTTTACCAAATTCAATTATTTGTTCAAAACTAAATTTATCTGCGGAAGCAAGAGATCAAGCTGGTTTTGTGTAAACAACGTCGAGTCGTATGCAAATGATGTAAACGCATAATCCACAGGCAGGATAAATTGCCCTTTATCGTTTGTTACCGCGTCAAATATATTCGTTCTGTAATCATTTTTATTAAATTGGGAGTCATTTTCCATATACTCCTTCAAATTTTCAAGCTGTCCATTTTCCGCGTATTTATAAAATGGAAGAACATCCAATGCAAGTATATCCGCACCTTTACCGCTCATTAACTCTGTATTTATTTTGTTAATATAATCAGATTTAGCTTGCGGATCTTCTTGCATGGTAACCATTGCCAAAGACTTTCCGCCTTCTTCTTTTGTTTTTATCTCCGGCATAGCGCCGAATGATTCAACGTTTACCTTAGTACCGGGATACTTTTCCTCAAACGCTTTTCCGGCGGTTTCAAGAAATCTTTGATATACCATGGTGTCGTAACAGGAAACAGTTATTTCGCCTTCCACCTTGTTTTCATCCGTTAGTATATTAGCAACGGATTCTTTAGGCGCTTGTGGTGCGGCGCAAGCCGTTAAGAGTAAAGCAATTGTACAAATTAAAGATAAAAATTTCTTCATTAATAAATCCTCCTTGAGAATAGGCTTTTAATAATTTTAAGCCTTGTTTTTATTTTTGAGAGTATATCTTTCCGGTATGAAGTTAGTATGAAGATATTATGTAAATTAAAAGAAGATTCAAAAAGACACTGCCTTTAATTACACTAAGCAATGTCTTATATTATGATTGTTATTTATTTTTTAATTTAAATATTTCAACAAGGCTTCTTAAAACATCCGCTTGGCTTGAAAGCTGCTGAGAAGCGGAAGCGGTTTCCTCACTCGCAGTAGAGTTGGTTTGGACAACATTAGTAATCCGCTCAAGCCCATTTGTTACTTTATCAAGGGTTTCAGTTTGACGATAGGACGATTCAGCAATATCTGTAATAATACCCGTTACCTGCGTAACATCTGACATAATAGCATCTAGGGCTGTTGCTGTAGTTGCTGAAGTTTTAGTTCCTTCTTCAACCTTGCTTATAGATTCTTCTATAAGAGAAGAAATTTCATGTGAAGCTTGAAGGCTTCGTCCGGCAAGGTTTCGAACTTCCTCAGCTACAACTGCAAAGCCTTTTCCGGCTTCTCCGGCTCTGGCAGCTTCAACCGCTGCGTTTAATGCTAAAAGATTAGTTTGGAATGCGATATCATCTATAACTTTTATAATTTTTGAAATATTACCGGAGGATTCGTTTATTCCGTCCATGGAAACAAGCATATCTTTCATGTCTTGATTTCCTCTTAAAGCATTATCTTTCGACGATACAGACAAATTTTCAGCCTTTTTAGCATCCTCAGCATTTTGACGGGCACTTTCGCTAAAGGAACTAATTGTTAAGCTTAGCTCATCGACAGATGATGCTTGTTCTGAGACACCTTGTGCAAGTGACATACTATTTTCAGAAATTTGTTTAGCCCCTGCCGCAACTTGATCCGCCGCACTATATATGTTTGTAATTATACCGTTCAACTTACTTATAATATTATTCAATGCGTTTTTAATATTTGAAAATTCGCCGGCATATTCTCTTTTAATTTCTTGGTTGAGGTCATTATTATCTGACATTGCGGTTAAAATAGACGATATTTCTTTTATATAAGAAGCAATATTTTTAACCGTATCGTTAATGGCGTTTTTAACCATCAAAAAATCACCTTGATAATTACCTTCCACCATTGCATTAAAATTACCCTTTGATACGTTTTGCAAAACTACAGACGCTTCATTAATCGGGTCAGCAACCGATTCCATCAGCTTGTTAAGCCCATTTAAAAGTTCAATCCAATCGCCGTTATACTTTGCTATGTCAATGCGTCCGCTCAAATTACCAGTTATTGCATTTTTAATCATAAAGTCAATTTCGCCGTTAATACCACGTAAGCTCTCCCGTAATTCGTCTATAGCTCTGTTAATAAACGCTTTTTTACCGGGAAGCAGAGGTATTGTCGCAGAAAAATCTCCGTTTACAATTTCTGTAATACAATTTATAGCATCCTTTTTTAATTCAGTATGTTCGGAAACCATTCTGTTTACAGCTGAAGCGACTTCTTGATATGAACCAACATATTTTTCTTTTTCGATAAAAACATCAATATCTCCGTGATGATGTTTTTCAGACATATCGTTTAAATCGCGTATCAAATTATTAAAACTGACGCTTACCTCTTGTATACTATCGGAAAGAATTCCAATCTCGTCATGGGAATGGTACAGTAAATCATTAATATTAAAATTACCTTGTGAAAGCCGCTTTGCTGCGTTAGACATCCCTAAAAGCGGCGAAACAATTTGCTTACTTGAAATCCACATAACAATTAACAGCATAATAACACATATTATAAGCACAACAACAATGTCAATAACTATTATTTGTGTTTTTTCTGCATTAAAATCGCTTAATGGTATACCTGTAAAAAATATTCCTAATACACTACCTTCAATGACTATCGGATAATAATATGTATAATACGGCTGACCTAAAATATCAGCATGTGCATAATATATCTGCTTTTCGTCAATTACGCGTTTTGCGATAGTTTCGTTAAGTTGAGTACCTATCTGTCTTTCACCGTTCTTAATAATTGTTGTAGCAACGCGTACATTTTCTTTAAAAACAGTAAAATCTGTTCCTGTTATTTGCTTTAAGGAATCAACATATTTATCGGTGTCAAATCTGTAGCCTGCCGATACAACACCTATGATTTGACCGCTGTCATTTTTTATAGGAACAGCTGAGCGAAGCGCCAATTTAATTTCATTTCCTGCTTCTATAAATGATGCCGGAACTCCTCCTATAGCTGATTTAACATTTTTTTGATTAGCAACAGAATCTCCGGTTTTATCGCTGTATGTCCTAATCAATACAGTTCCTGCCGCATCGGATATTGTGGCGTACTCCACACCCATGTCATACCTGTCAAATATCTCTTTTGTAATTGAAAGCAGTTCTTGGCTGTCCATAGATACCACTGCGTTTTTTATATCAGAATCCTCGGCAATTATTTCAGCCATTCGCATGGAAAAAAGCTTCATATCTTCTGTTTGACTTAATAATATGTTCATAGATGAATCAACAGTTTCTTTTATTGCTCTGTTAATTATTTTTTCATTTCCTTGGTACATAAAAATTATTGCAGTGGCAGAAGCGAGTACAACGCTGATTAACAGCATTATAAACAGTTTTTGTTTAATACTTTTCATAGCTTTTTCCCTCCGTAAATTTTAAATATGATGATAAGTATATTTTTTATATTTATATTATCTGTTTTGCTTAAGCTTGTGTCAATATAAAAGCAAAAAAAGAACAGGTTCATTTTTTCCTGTTCTCTTCTAATTTTAAAAACCGAAATTTTTACTAAAAACAACACTAACTATTATACCATTTTTTGTATTTTTAATATTAAACGGTAATCCTAATTTTTCAAGATTTCTTTTTACAATATAAAGCCCAAGTCCCGTACCGCTTTCAGACCTGTTACGGCTAAAGTTTAAAGTAAAAAACGGTTCAAATAATTTTGGCAGTAAATCTTCATTGATATGCTGGCATTCGTTTTCTATAAACAAAATATTTTCGTTTTCATTTTCCGTCATTGTAATATTAATTTTTGTTTTTGGCGGACTGTATTTAACTGCGTTCGATATCAAATTTAAAAAAACACTAAGCAGCATATGTGCGTCGGTCTTAAATGAAAAATCATATATATTTCGTATAATAACCAGCTTTTTCTTTTCTGCAATAAGCTCATGCGCGTTTATTGCTTCATCAATTAGTTCTAATATGCTTACATGTTCTATTTCGGGGTTATCACCGGCGTAATCGCAGCTTGTGGATATAAGTATATCATTCACAAGCTCCGCTAATCTATCAACTTGCTGCTTGCTTTCGTTTAAATATTTATTATGATTTTTATATACCCCGACATTATCAATCATCCCTTCAATCATTCCGTTTAACGCCGCTATCGGTGTTTTTAACTCATGTCCGGCTGCGCGCATAAATTCGGTTTTAGATTGTTCCAAAGCAGCGGTTTTATCCATTTCAACTTTAAGACTTTCAATATTTTCGCAAAGGCTTAAGTAAAGGCTGTCTAAATTTTTCGATAATTGCCCCAGTTCATCGTTTGTCCTAACATTTGACAAAACATCTTGCTTCATTTCCTTCATCATTGCCGCCGCGTTGGAAATTCGTAAAATTGGTTTTGTTAATTGCTTTGAAAATAAATAAGAAGCTATCCAAGCAATTATAAAATCAAATATTAATAAATAAGGGATAAGCGAAATAAGGACGCCTTTTGCTTCATCTATCGGTTGCAAGGTACTGCTTATCAGCATTCGCTTTATTGTATTGTTTTGTAAAAATTTTTCAACAATTGCGTTGGTAATATCTCCTCTCATCAGATAAGCTGATTTATTATTTTCTGTTTGAATTTTAACCGGACTTGAGACCTCCTCATCAGTTGATGCTGCTACAAATACATCAGTAATTATTATATTATGTTCTGCTGTCTCACCTTTTTCCTGAGCAATTTTTATACCTGGTGTTAAAGTCATTTCTTTATACTGTAAATCATTATCTATTTCTTGAGTAAACCGAAATTTTATAGATTCACCGCCTATTTCGTTAATAAAAATAAATGGTGATGACAATTCTGGTATAAAATTCCCATCCGAGCCATAACAAACCACGTTAGAATTATTTAACTTTGCAAAATTTGAAATAAGCTCCTTGTATTCATCTTCCGATTCCGTTGCATCTAATTTTAATTTTAAGGTTTCGGCGTTCTTTTCAAGCGTATTATTTTTTTGATAATAATAGAATCCCGGAAGCGTAAAATATAAAACTCCGAAAGACACCATAATAACAACTGTGATAAGACAAAAGACGAAAATGAAAATTTTAAGCGACAACCCTTTTTGCTTTATCACTTATATTTCGCCTCCTAAATTAAATTTATATCCGACTCCTTTAACGGTTACAATTATATTTGTACTAAATTTTTTTCTTAAATTTTTAATATGCACATCTACAATACGCTCGTCACCAAAAAAATCATAACCCCAAACAAGGTTTAAAAGCTGCTGTCTGGACAGCACTTTGTTTCTATTATTCATAAATACCTTTAAAAGTTCAAATTCGCGCAGGGTTAAATGTAATTTTTCACCAAATTCATAAGCTTCGTAGCCTTCGGCATCTATTGCGATATCGCCTAATTGAATTAAGTTAGACGAACCTTGGCTTCTTCGTAAAAGCGCTTGTACTCTTTTAACAAGTACGCGCGGCGAAAAAGGCTTTGTAACATAATCGTCGGCAAGTCCGTCAAAGCTTTTTATTTGTGTATATTCATCGTTTAAAGCAGTAAGCATTATAACTGGTGTTTCGGCAAATTCTTCTTTACCTCTTAATATGTTTAAAAGTTCAAGCCCAGAAATATGAGGAAGCATGATATCTAAAATAAACATGTTGATATCTGAATTTTCACAAATAATATTATTAGCGGATTTTCCGTCAAAAGCGCTTAAAACAATGTATCCCGATTCTTTTAAGTATTCGGAAACTACTTCATTAATATTTTTATCATCCTCAACAACAAGAATTTTCAATTTTTATCACCTTCCGCAATATATAATTGTCCATTGCCGCATGTGTGCTTTAAAAAAAATAATACAGACCTTTCATCCCTTATGCTGTATCATACATAAACAAAATTTAAAAGTCCATGAAGATTATATGAAGTTTTTGCTTAAAACAGGCCTTAAGCGTTGCGTTAACACAGCAGCTGCCGTGATTTTCAAAGCGTCTCCTGGTAAAAACGGTACAACGCATACCATTAACGCGGGTACAAGCTTTGAATCCATTATGTACATATACCATAATGTTCCAAGTGTCATATATGTAAAAAACCCCGCCAGCATTGAAATTATAATTGTAATTAACTTTGTGCCGTAATGTTCTAAAATAACACCGACTATCATCGCGGCTATGACATAACCTATTATATAACCTCCTGCTCCAAAGCCTGCAATCTTACCGATTCCACTTGAAAAAGAATGAAAAACCGGCACACCCGCTAAACCTAATAATACATAAGCTGCTTGGCTTATCGCTCCGTATTTTGCTCCTAGTAACGCACCTGCGCAAAATACAGAAAATGTGGCAAGATTTATTGGAACAAGGCCAATCGGAATTACAACTTGTGACAGTACCGCCGTTAAAGCAGTAAATAAAGCACAAAGCGTAAGGTGTTTTGTCTTTTTTGAATAATTGTTTTCCATAAAGATTCCCCCTTATTTTTATTTAAGCAAGCATGTTTTAATAAATTAGAAATAAAGCACATGCTTTTTTAATGATTTTAAAGAGTATATATTAATGAATTTACATTGTCAACCTTAATATAGAATATAGTTGACGATGTAAATTGCATAAAAATACGGGTTTTTTGCCCGTAATGTAACAATTTCTAATGTAACAAGTCTTTTGAGAGAACTATTTAATTTCTTTTTAAAACTATACAAACACATATTGTTAATAAAATAATCATCTATTATAATTGTTTTCAATTTCTTTTAATTCTGCTTCGTTACAATTTCTATCAATAATTCCGTTGAACATTTTATTTCGTCTCCTAATTTAATTGATTATTATCTTTTGTCTGTAATAATTAAAAAATAATATCACGTTTCAAAATTGAAAAAACATACTCATCATAATAAACTCCATTAACAAGCTTTACTTCTCGCATACGACCTTCTTTTATCATTCCAACCCGTTCAGCCAATGCGGCGCTTTTTTTATTTTCCGCACTAAGAAATGCTGCGATTCGATTAACTCCAAAATTTTTAAAAGCATATTGTATAACAGCCTTGACTGCTTCTGAAGCAAAACCTGCTCCCCAATATTCCGATAAAAATTTGTAGCCAATTTCCCATTCATGTGTTTTTTCCCAGTTACACGTAAAATGAACTTCGCCAATCATTACATTATCTTTTTTTACTATCCAACGAATTGCACCTTTTTCAGGCAATGCTTGTGTTCGTTCAATAAACCAATTACATCGTTTTATGATTTCATCGGAAGTAGGCGCACAATCCAAATCATATTTATATGACTCGAATCGTCTTTCCAATGTGATTATAAAATCTATTTCAATTTCGGTTAGCGGAGTTAATAATAATCTATTTGTTGTAATAATATTTTTCAAATGAATCACCGTCCTATTATATAAATTTTTAACATTAAATATTTATATTATGGTGTTGCTATAAAGAATAATCTTGGAAACCTAAAAATTATATCGCCGTTTTTTTATATTTGATATTCCCTGATTAGTTCTGCGTATATTGCAAACTTCAAATATTGCTTTGAATTCCAATCTGACATAATCGTTTCATCCTCAATCTATTTTTATTCTAATCTCACCAGAAAATAATTCGACGGTTTCACCGTTTTTCTTTTCAACCAATAAATGACCTTTTTCATTTATTCCAACTGCTACAGCGCGATAATTTCCCGCTCTGTCTATTACAGTAATTTCTTTTCCAAGCATAATCATCCTGCTCTTATATTCTTTTAAAATATCTTCTTCACTTCGTACTTTTAACAACTCTGTTATAAGCGCCGCAGCAATAACGCTTCTTGTAACCGGTGTTTCATTATTATTATAAATCGCACCGGCGATATCGCGGATATCTTCCGGAAACCCATTTGGCGGTAATTTTACATTTATACCAATACCAAGCACAATCCATTGAATAACGCCGCTTTCAAAATCCGCTGCGCCTTCGGTAAGAATACCGCATATTTTTTTACCGTTGTAAAAAATATCGTTAACCCATTTTATACCCGCTTGTTTACCACAAACCTTTTCTATTACGCGGCACACTGATATAGCGGCAAAAATTGTAGTCATCTCCGGTGATGAAAGTTTTAAAATTTCAGGCTTTAACACAAAGCTTATATATAACCCGCATCCGGACGATGAAAAAAAATTGCGTCCGTACCTGCCCCTTCCCGACGTTTGAAAATCCGCAATAACAACAGAACCGTGAGGAGCGTTAGCTACTGCCATTTCCTTAGCTGTTTTGCTTGTAGATTCCAATTCTTTATATATATAGATGTTTTTTTCATTAAACCCTTGTGGAAGAAATGGGCGCAGGGATTGCAATGAAATAATATCGTTAACGTTTAAAAGGCTGTAACCTTTATTGGGTACAGCCTCTATCTTATATCCGTCTTTTTTTATTTCGCCAACGGCTTTCCAAACCGCATTGCGTGAAATTCCTAAAAGTCCGGCAATGTATTCGCCTGAAAGCGTTTCTCCTCTTTTGCTTTCCAATAATTCAAGAACTCGTTCTTTAGTGCTCATTTTATATCCCTTCCGTTTCCAAGTACGGCTTGAGCCGTGTTTGGGCTTGAACGTTTTTCAATATCCGGCATTCTGCGTTCAATAGCCGCTAATGAAATCTCTATATCTTCATGAACCTCGTCTGCGTTGTTACAACCCACAGCAATCATATCGCACTGCCTAATAGTATTCCAAGAAAAATTCAACCCTACAAACGGAGTGCACCGCCCCGCAGCCATAGGTTTTATTGTCATAACAGGTTTTTTTGCATTATGTATAATATTTGCTACAGCTTCAATCTCTACTTGCATCATAAAACCCATGCAATTATATATTTGAATATATGTTTCAATATCATAACAGTTATTATCTGAATATACGACAAGCTCCGGCATGTGTGCGGAAAGTCCCGGTAGCAAGCCGCAATCTCTTATCATTTGCGTATAATCCCTAATTCTTTCGATAGTGTTCTTATTTTTATTAACAAGCTGTTCCGCGCTTGAATGATGTATAAGGCAAAACTTTGCTCCAATATCCGCGCTCCTTTTTATCGATTGCTCGGCTTCAATCCTAGCGTAGTTAGTGTCATCAACATTTATTACAGGAGTATCTATTATTATAAATTCACAACCCAGTTTTTCCTGCGCGTAAATTATTGAGTCATACATCAGCTTATTTTGGCTTACAGGTGCCATAACGGTATCTATTCCATATTGAAAAAAAGCTTCAAGCAATGGAAAAACGCTTTCCTTACTGCTAAATTTATTTTTTATCATATCGTCAGAAGCTTTACCCCTATGACTCCAACCTAAAATCCAATTTGTTCCGATAATCATTCTCGAAAGTGAAACTCCTGCCACATCTGTTCTTGGAAATTTTTGCATTTTAATATACCTCCTCCGATGTTAAAATTTATTACATGTTATACTCACGAAAGTAATCTTTTACCAATCCGTGTGTAACAGTCAGTTAGGTTTATGCACATAGTTCGGCGTATCTTCTGCGAGTATATAATGCAGAGGTAATAAAATCAATACATTTTTTGAATCATGCAACCATTATAATAATGGCTTAATATTTCATTGAAAGTATAACCGCGGTCAATCATTCCTTTAACTCCGTTCTGACTCATGCCGACCCCATGCCCGTACCCGCCGCCGTAAAAAGTAATTCCGGTTAATACGCCGGATTCGTCAAATTCTTTATCTATAGTAAAAAATGCGCTTGGCATGAGTCCAAAATTTTCTATATTGCTGCCGTCTGAGCGTATAACTACAGACGGTCTTAAAAGAGCTCGGATATTATATTCTGTCGATACTAAAATCACCGCTTCGCTCCCTGTTATTTTCATTTCCATAATGTTCCCGCCCTCACCTCGCTTTGTAACCTCCATATCGTAAATATTGCCAACCGTATCTAGTGGGCGGCTTCTAAAGATACCATTATTTTGTAATGTTTTTATAAGCCTGGGATTTGCTTCATAACGGTCAGTTATATTTTTATTTACAGACGTTTTAATCTGCTCCGCCGACATTTGCGTTTTCCACCTAAACCATGCAAAATCCCCGTCAAAACTATCTATATTTGTTGTTTTATAAAAATTTTCGGCATTTGTTTCATTAGATAAGTTTCCAAAATCCGCTCCCGAATATTGCTTTGCTGCTTTAAGATAGCTTTCCGTTGCTGTTGGAAATTGCTTTGTCGTTGAATTAGACCAAACTTCTCCGGAATTTGCTGTCATACCGGCTGACGTTGAAAAAAAATTAGCGCTCACAACCGAACCTGAGTACCATAAACACATCCCCGCAGTTTCATCTACCGCTCTTATAGAAGTTTCATTTTCAGGAATATTATTGTACACCTGCGAACTTACCGAATCATCCACATTACCGCCGTATTTGTGATAACGATTAGCATAATATTGATTATATGCATAACTTCTTGCAGTTACCGCCTGAACCTTTGATGCTTCTATCCCGTGACCGGACGGCATTTCGCTCGGTACGACGCAATATAAATATTCCTCCATATTAATTTCGTTTACAATTGTGTATTTACCGTTTTCACGGCCAATTTCTATCACACCTCGGTATTTTGGATATTCTCCATTGGGCCAGTTCCTTTTTATGCTGGCAATTTCAATTTTTCCGCCGGGTTCGTCTGTAGAAATATAAATTCTGTTAGAGCCGAATAAATCGCCGTTTGACGTTTCCGAAATATATAAAACCTCACCCTTTATATATTTTTTTTCTGAATTATTATATTTCACAGTAAAATTGGTATCCGCGCTTATTATTACTTCATCGTGATAAAGCGAGGTAAACCCGCTGGTACTTAAAGCTACCCGTATTGTTTCCGGAGTTGACACTTTATCTATAACCGCCGCGCATATCTTTGAATCTTTAACATAAAACAAAGCAATATCCGTTCCTGTTGTAAGTTCTTTTATTCCTTTCCACTTTACATCACCGGCTGCAATAGAATAAGTTTTAAAATCGGAAGCAATTTCAATTATCCCTGCTTCTTTAAATTCAAAAATCTTATCGTCAAAACGTAAAATATTATCTCTAAAAGCTTCGTCGTAAAGAGTCAAGCTTTCCGCTTCTTCTCCGTTAATTGTAATATCGCATATTTTTCCAATTGCGTTTGCATTTAAACCTTGATATTTATAACTTCTTTCAACTCCTCCAGTAAAAATCGTTACAGTGTTTGCGTCAGTATTTGCGATATAACAATTCATTATTTGCGGCTTACTTGTAACAACGGACAATACAGCTATAATTTCATTATCCTTTATAAGCACACGAACTTGCTTATCAATATAAGTGTCCATAAATAAACCGGAAAACGTCATAGGACCGGAGTCTGTTATAAGATTAAAGCCGGAAAGAGCAGGATTATTTCCCTCCGTTGCCAGTATTATTATATCTTTTTGTGCAATACCAAATGCTTCAAACACGCTTTTACCTTCAGCATCCGCCAAATTTTCAAGAAATTTTATGTACATTTCAACCCATAATGCGTAGGATATGGGATTATTTTTATTTTCTTCCGTAAGTTTTAACTTTACCTTGTTATTTTTATCTAAATTGTCAAGCAGAAGCTGTGCGTGCGAAAGACTCAACGCTCCGCCGGGTAAAAATTCATCTCCATATCCGCGCATCATATTTTGTAAAAATGCAGTGTTTATAAATTTGTCGTACCATTTTGATGTATCGGTATCTGTAAATGTTATTTCCCGTTCTGTATTTGATATAGTGTTTAAATCGTTATAAATAAGAGTAATCATTTTTGCCGCAAGCGCACGTGAAAGCGGCGCGTCATCACCTATATGCGGAGTTTCCTGAATATATTCATCCTTAGTCTTAATTAAAGGCGTTTGCTCAATAGATTCTTCATAAATAGGCAAAAGCGTGTTTAAAGGCTCCGGTTTCTCTTTGTTATCAACAAGCATACCGCATGAGGTTAAAAATAATAAGCATAAAAATATAATTAATTTTTTCATTTCAGCCGCTCCTTATATAATTTCTATTTTATACGCATAAAAATACAGCATTTACCAACCTGCATGATGGGTTGGTTTACGTTTTTGTACTTTTATAAAAGTACAAGCTTATTAATTTTATGTGAGCTAACTTAAAAATATGTCCTTAAATTCAAGATAAACATATGAAATGCAATAATATTCGTATAATAAAAAAGCGGCACATTTTCGTTCGGTCAAGCCGAATAAATAAGCCGCGAAAAAGATTTTTTATACTAATCGAAAATCTAGTTTTCTGTCGTCCACGTTAGCTTTTGTAACGCATACTCTTACACGCTGCCCAAGCTTGTATGTTATTTGCGAATATTCTGCTTTAAGCGTTAAGTTGGCTTCGTCATAAAAATAATTATCATCATTCATGCTTGCCACAGATACCATTCCTTCTACAGTGTTCGGAAGGCTGACAAATATCCCCCAGCTTGTTATCCCGGATATTATTCCGTCATAACAATTACCTAGCTTGTCGCTCATAAACTCAATTTTTTTCATGTTCTCAACTTCTCTTTCGCATATTTGCGCCCGGCGTTCTGTTAAAGAAGTTTTTTCGCATACACTTGGTAATATTTCTTTATAATGCTCTATACGTTCTTCAACCATTTGCCCTCTTAAATTTTCTTTAATTATCCTGTGTATTTGTAAATCGGGATACCGGCGTATAGGGGATGTAAAATGGCAGTAGCAATTGGATGCAAGTCCAAAATGCCCAATGTTAGTATCCATATATTTTGCTTGTTGTAAGCTTCTTAACATTACCTTACCAATCATAGCTTCCTCAGGTGTATTTTGCGCTTTTAATAAAAGTGTTTGATATGATTTTGATGCTTTCCCTTTAATAGAAAAACCTAAGTTTTTAAGAAATTCCGTAAATTTTTGCCGTCTGAAAGCGTCAGGTTCTTCATGACAACGATACACAAACGGTAATTCGAGCCAAAAATATTCTTCAGCTACAGTTTCGTTGCATAAAACCATAAATTCCTCAATTATGCCCGTTGCAACATTCCTATCACGCAGTGTAACATCTATAGCTTTACCAAATGAATCAAGCACAATTTTTGATTCCGGAAAATCAAATTCCAATGCGCCTCGTTCCACCCGCTTATTCTTTAAAATTTCGCTTAATTCGCTCATATCAAAAATAAAATCTTTAAATGGAGCATAATCGTCATTTTCTTCGATTATTCCTAAAGATAAAACATCGTTAACCCGTTCATATGTCATTTTTTTATCTACATTAATTATGGATTCAAAAATCTTACTGTTAGTAACGCTGCCTGTTTTATTAACATCCATTTCGCAGCTTAATGCAAGACGCAGTACCCCTTCATTAAGTGAACAAATCCCGTTTGATAACTGCTGTGGCAGCATTGGTATAACCCTGTCCGCTAAATAAACGCTTGTACCACGTTTTAAAGCTTCTTTATCTAAATGCGAACCTTCCTTTACATAATGAGTTACATCCGCAATAGATACAGTAAGGCGAAAACCACCGTTATCTAATCTTTCAATTGATACCGCATCGTCAATATCCTTTGTATCCTCGGAATCGATAGTTACTGTTATTTTATCTGTCAAATCAACCCTATCGAGAAAATCTTCTTTACGTATAAAATCCGGCAGAGCCTTTGCTTCCTCCATTGTCTTGCGTGAAAAGACATACGGAATTTCCATTTTACAAACCACAGCTAATATATCAACGCCGGGAGCATTTTTATGCCCTAAATCCATAATTATTTTACCTTCGGCATAACTATATGGTTTTTGTGGCTTTGTTATTTTTATGGCAATTTTATGGTCAATCATTTCACGATTCCTATTGGATTCCAAAAATATATATTCGGCAATTTTTTTATCATCTGGAATGCATACTGCCCGTTTCCTTATAATATCGTAATTACCTACAACAACTTTTGTTCCCCGTTCCAGCACCTTAACAATTGCACCGAGTGTTTTTTCATGTGATACTCCTATAACTCGCGCTTCGACGATATCCTTATGCATTGCTGTTCCCCTGTTTTCGGAATAAATATACAATTCCTTACCGTCTTCTAATTTAACATATCCATTTCCGCTTACAAGCGAAATAAAACATCCCGTATATGTTTCCATATAATTAACATCCTCTCAACGTAAATTTCCAAAAAAAATAAAGGAGAAGATAAATCTTCTCCCCCTTTAAATTTCAAATTAAAATTTAATAAACCATGTTATTATGGTAATTACAAAAAAAACCGCAATGCCGATTTTTGTATACTTCTCTAAAGTTCCTTCCATTGAACGGCCTTTATTTTTATCCCAATATGTTTGAGACTGACCCATACCTGAAAGACCGCCAAGCCCTGCCGACCTTTTTTTCTGCATAAGAATAATTGTAACAAGCGCAGCGCAGCCTAAAATATACAAAAGAGCAATAATAACAACCAAAGCGTTCAAAACAAGCACCTCTTTATATAAAATGTCTTTAAAAATACTTAAGGCAGTATAACATACCTTATTTGTGAAGGCAAGCTATTTTTTCCTAATAAAATCCACGATACTGTTATTATTGTACGGCATAAACAAAAAAATAACCGTGTAACTTAATAACTTAAGTTACACGGTCTTTAAAGCGCGAAACGAGATTCGAACTCGCTACTCGCCTTGGCAAGGCGATGCTCTACCACTGAGCCATTCGCGCATTTGTTACTGTAGTATATTACTATACAGATAAATTTATGTCAAGAATAAATTTTTTTATCCTAAAAAAATAATTATCCATAAATATACAATTTAATCCTAATGGATTGCTTAAATAATAAAATTTACTCTCATAAACCAGATTCCGAAAAAATAATATTTCCTGATTCATCTTTAATTTCAATATTTTCAATATCAAGATTATTTACGCATTTAGAGACATATAGTGCGATTTTTGCAATATCGTCATTATTAAGCTCCTCATTTGTAGATAAATCAACATAAGCATTATTTTTATTTTCGTTTAAATCTAAAGTTACCGTTGCTTTATCTATCCATTTAAATTGCAACAATGCCTCACCAATTGTTTTTTCACGCTGTGTTAGTATAATTTGCTCCTTTGTAAGATTTGTATTATTCAAATCTAATGCCTCTGTAAATGATACATTATAAGAATTTATTTCTTCAATATCAGTTGTTGATACTATTGTTTTATTAACTAAGCCATCTTTCAATCTAAAAGCAACAATAAAACTTACCGCAATACCAATTATACATATAACTAAAAAACTCGTTTTCCATTTTTTATTATTCATTGTATAAATCGTTCTCCTTCCTTGTTTTTACTATATAATAATGTTAAATTTGTGTCAATACGGTTTTAAAATGTTTTAAAATGACACGGGGTTCACCATATTTTGAAGTATATTTTACATTTATATGTATCTTATCATTATTTCTACAGACATGAAAAAAACGTACAAAACACAATTATCAGTTCTGTACGTTTATCATTTAAAAGAAGAATCATCAATTCTTCTCTGCTTACTGCCCGAAGCCGGACTCGAACCGGCACGGAGTTGCCTCCGAAGGATTTTAAGTCCTTTGCGTCTACCTATTCCGCCATTCGGGCACTGCTTAGTCATTATATATTCATAAAAAAAAAATGTCAATAAATTTTTTATTCAAAATAAAAATAATTTTACAATTTTAAAAATTTATAATTGTATAACCCACCTCATTAATGTAAAAACGAATTCATGCAGTTTTAACGCTTGTCTTAAACTCGTAACATATTTTTTATTTTTAGAATAGTATATAGCATAATTGCGCAGCAGTTTGGGTTTATCGGGCGTATAAGGTAAATCAGCTAAAGATAAGCCCTTTATATCAAGGGAAGTGGTTGCATGGGAAATAGTAAGGTTATGGGATTGGTTATGTTCTCAATGGGTGTTGGGATGTTTTTAGTACTCATCGTACCCGGATGGGGATTTGCTCTTGCAGGGATTATGGCGATATTAGGAGTTTATCTTTTATTTAGCGGTAAAAAGTAGCTGCGGTGGTTTGCTTATACTCACGAAATTAATTTTTTAAGCTCATGCGCAACTACCGATTAGGTTTAAAGCATGATTTTTAATCCATTTTTTAATGGGTATAGCTGTGTCTACGTTAAAACTCATTAGTCCGGGAGGTATTGTTATGAAAATTATCTGTATTAAAATGCCTAAATTATTCGGTGGAATAATTAAAAAATTTTGGGGAATAAAAGAGTAAAAAGCGGCTTGCCGCTTTTTTTTATGCGCTAAAAAAAACGCGCAATAAACAAAAGTTGACAAGCTTGCTTTTTTGGATATATTCTATAAAAATAAAAATGAACGGATGTGAGGTTGTTGGATGAATTATTAAAATTACTTGATGGAAACGAATTAGGAAAATTAAAAAAAGAATTATCACAGATAATGCCAGTAGATATTGCAGATTTTTTTGAAAAGCTAAGCGATGAAAAATTGTTGCTTGTATTTAGAATATTACCAAAAGATACAGCCGCTGAAGTTTTTTCCTATATGACAAAGGAACAGCAGCAGCATATAATCATATCCATATCAGACAGAGAAGTAAGAGCACTTATCGACGACTTGTTTTTAGACGATACTGTTGATTTTTAGAAGAGCTTCCAGCGGGAGTTGTAAAAAAGGTATTAAAGAATGTCGATGAAAACGAACGTCGTTTAATAAATGATTTTTTAAATTATCCGCCGGATACAGCCGGCAGCATAATGACCGTTGAATTTGTTGATTTAAAATTAAATACAACAGTTAAAGACGCTATTGAAGTTATTAGAAACACCGGACCGGACAAGGAAACCGTTTATACCTGCTACGTTATAGACAGTCAAAGGAAGCTAAGAGGAGTTGTTGCGTTAAGGAAGCTCCTGCTTGCCGGAGATGAAATGACGATGGAGGAGATAATGGACGACCGCATTGTTGCGGTTAAAACAACGGATGACCAGGAGAGCGTCGCCGATACAGTAAAAAAATATGACCTTTTATCTATTCCTGTTGTTGATAACGAAGACAGGCTTGTAGGAATTGTAACGGTTGACGACGCTATTGACGTTTTAGAAGAAGAAAATACCGAGGATATGGAGATAATGGCTGCTTTAGCACCGTCGGAAGAACCGTACCTTAAAAGCGGAATATTTACCCTTGCGCGTAACCGTATCATATGGTTGCTGGTGCTTATGATTTCTTCAACAGTCACAAGCACGATAATTAAGGGATTTGAGGACGTTTTGGCAACTGTTATGGTTTTAACCGCATTTATACCAATGATAACGGATACGGGCGGAAATGCCGGTTCGCAATCCAGCGTTCTTGTTATAAGAAGCCTTGCTCTTGGCGAAATCCAAACAAGCGATGTATTTAAAATTATATGGAAGGAATTGCGTGTTAGCCTTATATGCGGCAGTATCCTCGGATTCGTTAATTTTATAAAATTGATTTTGCTTGACAGGCTTAGTATGGATATAGCATTTGTAGTTTCATTAAGCGTCGGCATGACAGTTGTTATTGCTAAAATTATAGGAGCTGTACTGCCGCTGGGTGCAAAAAAGGTAGGTCTTGACCCCGCAATTATGGCAAGCCCTCTTATTACAACTATAGTAGACGCTCTTGGATTAATCCTTTATTTTACTGTTGCCATGTTTACATTAGGTCTTGTTGCGTAGTCAACTTATATAATCAATCTACAATTTTTATCAATTTATTCATTACGCTCCAAAGGTTAAAATCATCCGCGTATCTGGACGGGATAGTTAACACATCAGGGTCACCGTCTGATATATAACGTTTATCTTCATTTTCTTTATAGTATTTTATATACCAACCCAAATCTTTTACGGAATTGTTTGAACCGCGTACACGTGAAACGTTATATTTATCAAAATTTAAGCTGTATGGCAGTGTTGAATTGCTGCAATGCTTTTCTCTCAACGCAATATCGTATTCGTATTGTATATCATTATGGCTGCCCGAGAGCATCGCTTCTCTATATTTGCTTTTGGGAACAGATCCGTAAGGATATGCAATGCATCTCATACGGTATCCCGGAAGAGTTTCTTGTACAAGCTTTTCAACATCGGTTATTTCTTTCATAATTTCTTCTTTATTAAGCTTACCAAGCTGTGGATGAGTTCCCGTATGGTTACCAAGCTCGTATCCCATGTTAACAAGGTTACTAAATCTTTCAGCTAGTGTACCGGCGCCCCTAAAAGGCTCATGTCCTTTATAATCGCATACGAAAAACACCCCTGCTTGCCCAAAATCAGGGTGTGTTTCGTTAAATTTATTTATAATATCAACAGCACAGTCCGGCTTTGGAACTAGCTCGCCGTCTTTTTCAATTAATGAAAACGCGCTGCTTTCACCATCGTCAAAGGTAAGAATAATAGGCGTTAATCCTTTTTCGACACGGATGTTATTATCAATTAAATCGGCTATTGAGATTAACCTGTAACCGTTTTCATACATGTTTTCAATATCTCTTTTAAACTGAGCCACGCTGCACATATAATTTTCTTTTGGCGTATGCGGAGTTAAGCCGTGATACATCACAATCATAATTTCTCCCATTTCGTTAGGCTCTACGGCTGTTACCATGGTGGTATTTGCAAAACATAAAAAAATTAATATAAATGTAAACATAACGTGATTAAAACTTTTTTTCATTTAATTATCAGCTCCTATTTTTAAAATGAATGTGTATTGCGCCATATTTCATATTTTGATATATTTTAGGATAATTAATCTGTTAATTTTTGTTTTAAACGTCATACTATACTTGCAAAAAAAAATCCAACCAATACACATAAACTTAACTTACAATTCATTGTGCATTGATTGGCTATTTAATAATTCCTTGAGTATATGGCTCACAGACAATTTATGTTTATTGTCGGTATATATGTTATATCAATATGAAACATTGCGCTTATCTTGCGGCCACAGGAGGTTTTTTATGAGTTCTAAACGTAATCAGATACTTATTGGTGTAATACTTTTGTTAGTGGGTATTATTACTCTATTTCAGGAAGTGTTTAAAATAAATTACGGAAGGGTTTTGCCGTTTCTTCTTTTATTTATTAGCGGATTTGCATTTTTATTACTTTATAGGACAAAAAGAAAAAGTTGGTCGCTCATTGTCGGCTCGTATCTTATTTATATAGGAGCTATGACTGTTAGAATAGGTAATTTTTCAATATCATCGTTTTTATTTCCCGCAATGTTTTTTATTGTTCCCTCATTCATTTTTTTAGTGCTATATTTTGATAAAAACAAACGCGGGCTGCTTCTACCCGGTTCAATTTCTTTTTGGTTCGGTATTTTTACTATTGCTGCAAGGCTTGATTTTTTAAAACCTGCAAGCGGGATAATATTCTTTATTTGTATGGGTGCGGCATTTTTAATGACACGTGCTTTTGGAAAATCATTTTTGGGTAAATGGGTTGACGGCATGTGTGTTATCTGCTTTTGTATTGCCGTGATTCAATTATTAAATTTACCTTATCTTAAGCTTGTATTAGGATATGTACCGCAGCTAGGTTCGATATTAATTATTGCTGCCAGTGTTATTATAATAATAAAGGCTTTAAGGAATAAACAGTAAAAGGGTGAGTTTATTGGCAGAAAACGGAATTGTAATTTCTAAAAACGGCGATATGCTTGAAGTTAAACTTCACAGAAATGAAGCGTGTTCAAAATGTAAAGCGTGTATTGCGGGAATGAATGATAATGAAATGATTATTAACGCTAAAAATATGTGCGGCGCTAATATTGGCGACAGAGTGGATATAGAATTAAAAAGTGAGAGTTTTATTAAAGCTGTTGGAATTATGTATGGTATCCCTTGTATATTTTTTATTGTTGGGGTTTTTATAGGGAATCTTTTCGGCTCGGATGCAGTCGGTATGATAATCGGCGTAACGCTCGTTCTTTCTGTTTATTTTTTTATACGAAAAAACGAACGTTTTTTTAATAAAGGCGAATATACTCCTTCAGCGGTAAATTTACACGACGCGGAATTGTAGCCAACCCTTAGCTTCCGGAATACTATAAAGCAAAGTAAAGTACCGGGAGGGGAAATAATTGAAGGAGAAGGCTTTGGAATACTATCAGCAGGGATATAATTGCTCGCAATGTATATTAATGGCTGTGGGAGATTGTTATAATATTTCAATTACCGAAAAAATAATTGATTCGTTAAAAGGTGTAAACATTGGGTTTGGCGTTGGCTCTATATGCAGCGTCTTAACGGGGGCAATTATGGCATTTGGGCTTTTGCTTGACGAGGAAACAACAAAACGCGCACGAATAAAACTGTTAGATTCATTCGCACAGAACCATGAGGGAAATGTAAATTGCCCGTCGTTGAAAAACAATAAAAATACAAGCGGCTGCGATGAGTTGGTTTACGAAATTGCAGGGTTAGCCGACGAAATTATTAAGGAATATAAATAAGCGGCATAACCTGATTATCTGATTTTTTTAATAAAGCAACTGACGCGTTCGACTTCCGTAAAGCCAACATTTTTATGGAAGTTGATGGCGTCATAATTTTCAATCAGGCTGTCCGAACCGATTTCTTGGGCGCCTTTTTCTTTTGCCCATTTTTCGCCAGCGTCCAAAAGCTTTTGCGCAATACCCATGTGTCTGTATTCGTTGCGGACAAAAATCCCTTCTACATATCCTACAGGAGACGAACTTGCGCCGCTTACATAATCGTGACGCAGCGACATATTTACAAAACCAATTCCCACCCCGTCCTTAACACAAATAAAATTACCGTACTTTTCGCTGTTAAGTACGCTGATATGTTCAACCTTTAAAACCTCGTAGGAGTTATCGTCCCACAAAAGCATCATCATATCAATCCAATCGTTTAAATGTTCCTCTGTGATTTTTTCGATTGTAAACATAAAATCCCCCTTTATTTTTTTATAGTATACACAATTTAGTGTTAATTAGCAAGTAAACAGATGTGGAATAAAATGGTTTTTGTATTTCATGACAATTTAAGACAACCATAGACAAGTACAGACAATTCCGTAAATTTCCAACTTCTCAATTGCAAAAAACACTGTTAATTAGCAAAAAATTATAGTAAAATGCGTTTAAAGTCTTGCGGGAAAATATGACTTTATATATTTAAAACAATGCATAGTCGCAGATATATTACATCAAAAGGAGGTCATTTAAATGACACAGTCATCCGCATTATACGACAAAGTGGAAGCGTTAGTTGAAATTAATTTATTCGGAAAATTCGATATTTTATATAAAGGTCAAACCTTGATTGATAATACCGCTAGAAATCAAAGGTCACTGGATCTTTTACGTTATCTTATCGTTAATTTTGAAAAGGAAATGCTTCCCGAATACATATCGGAATCAATATGGCCGGATAATGATTATTCAGATATAAGAAATGTTGTACGTACATATGTATTCAGGCTTAAAAAATTTTTATCGGTAGACAATACCCAAGCACAAGACATAACCAAGCATATATCCATTCTAAATACCAAAGGAAAATATACTATTAAGCTATCAAAGCAGTGTTTGTTGGATTTATGGGAATTTGAAGAAGCTGTGGAAAATTCGGAAACCGCTAAGAACGATGAAGATAAGGAAAAATATTATAATAAGGCTTTAAACATTTACAAAGGTCCTTTTCTTAATGATAAGGACGATGAATGGATATTATCTTTTCGTAATTACTACGCTAAAATGTTTTCAAAAACAATGAATAACCTTTTAGAAATCCTTTTTTCCAGACAGGATTACGAAGGAATTATAAAAATATGCGATGATTGCTTTGAAAAAAACGGTTATGAGGGAAGAATAAATAAATATTATATACAAGCGCTTCTACAGCTAGAAAAATTTTCCTGTGCTATTGACTATTATAATTATTTTGCCGAAAAATCAAATAATGAAGCGGATAAAGGTTCATCTAACGAGCTTGAACAGATTTATATAAAAATAAAATCATCAATGAATGCAAACCGCGTGGAAACAATAGACACCGGCTTAAAAACTTTAGATGAGAGAAAATTTTGGCAAATGATGTCTAATCTGTTAGACACATATATTGATAATAAAGTTATGGATGTATCCATAGGACACGCAATGATAGTTCCGCATGAGGGTGAGAAGCTCACAAAAGTTGAAATTTTTTCCGCTTATGAAAGTTTAACAAAATCTCTTGATATAGTGCTTCGTAAAGACGATGTTTTTACTGTTTACGAAAATATTGGAGCGGTTTTTATTTTAAAATATGTTACAAAAAATTATTACGAGCTTATTATAGAAAGAATAAAAGAAATGTTTACAAGCAATTGCAAGCTGCCGGTAGATTTAAAAATATTAATAAATCCGGTTTTTACAAGATTATATAATTATTAAACTTTTTAGTTTACATATCATTAAATTTTGCCAACCCATATACGGCAGTCACCTTAATTTAAGCTCATGGGTTGGCATTTTTTTATGGGTAAAGTCACTTTACTTTTATAAATATTGCACGTCTTTTTTCGATTATTTCAAAACCTATTTTTTTTGCCAATTCTTTTGAACCTTCTCTAAAATCCCAACAACACCAAACAGGGATTAAACCTTGTGATAAACAATCGTCAACAAAAGCCGATGCTGTTAATTCAGCAAACCCTTTTCTTCTGTACGGCTCTTTTGTTTCAATACCTATTTCAACAAATCCGGCTTCAACACCAAATTTTTCAACCCATACAGATGTGCATTCACTTATTATTTCGCCGTCTTTTAAAAGAAAACATCCAAATCTGCCGGATTCGGAACTCCAAAAATCTTGTAATTCACGTTTTTTAATAAAATCCAGAGATGATGTATCGTACTTTTCCAGTGTATAACCATTTGGGATTTTTTTCTTCCAATTTTTATTTTTTTGGAATTCTTCAATATTTAAACAATGAATTAAACGGTACGCTTTCCATGATGAAAAATTTTCAAACATCTTATCTATTACAGATTCCCATTCCGGTGAGTATAAAGATAACCATAATTCTTTTCCCTCTTCGTCAAAGCAATCTAATAATAATTTCTTTATTTCTAGGTTTCGTTCATAATTACCCGCATCACCATACAATGCCGTTCCCGCAAAACCGCCTATTAAAAGCATGGTATTTGGTTTAACAATATTATCCGCATATACTATAATTTCTATCTGCCCAAAAGGAGCTTCTCCTTTGTATGCGTATTCTAGTTCTTGTGCAATATGCCCATTATACATTGGAAGTATTTTGTTAATTTGTTCCTTATTTAATTTTATCATTTAACAATCCTGCTTTCATATAAATTTTTTATTCCGTGTCCTTATACTCGCGAATAAAAAGGATGCCAATATATGCGCCTAACCTTACCAACCGTCGCGCATATGTTGGTAAATGATTAATTTCACAAGTATAAATAGGATTGGTATTCCTATTCTTTTGTGAGTATATTTGATTTTATATGTAAAGCATATCATTAAAACGATTTAAATTATTTTAAACATAAATAACCCCGCATATATTTTTATAACTGATATACGGGGTTATTCTTATTTACGATATACAATGTTTTTAATTGTTTCAACAGATAAACCATATTCAACAGAAAGCGATTCAATGCTTGCTTTTCTTTTTTTAAATAAATTTTTTATTTCATTGTTTCTGCATTCTAACCGCTTTTTTTCTCCGTTCGCTTCTCCCCAATGTATGTGTTTATCTTTAGGCTTTGGTATGTAAACCATTCCATCTGTTATATAACTTTGTATCACAGTTAAAAGTTCCAACGGAAAAATATCGTCCGCTCTTACATATTTCATATATTTTGGCTCCTTTCCTTAACATTTAAGTTAAGGCATAAACTTAGATAAAAAGATTTATCAGTAAATGTTTTCATGGAACCAATAAGAATCAATAAATAATAAAAAGATTTACAAGCTTACCACACCCTTTATAAAATAGTATCTTACATTGTTTATCATTTAACCACGCCTCTCACTGTAAAATTTATAATAAAAAATTATCCTTTATCATTTTCGCAACAACATCAGGAGCAAGATTTGAATTATCTATTTTCATATAATTATCAAAAGGAACTTCACCATCATAACTGACGCAGCGATAATTATTATCATCGTTTATAAGCCTTTGATTAGATATCTCTATATTTCTTTTTGAAGCTTTATTATTCAGCCTATTTTCAGTTACATTCCTTTGCAGCCTGATTTCTTGGGGGGCTACAAGCTCAACAAAATATAAATCCGCGTTTTCTCTCCTAAAAATATCACATAAATCATTGAGGTAATCCCAATCCTGTTGTTGGTCGAACGCCAGCATAAACGTAAAAATCAAACCATATTCATTTGATTTTACAAATTCTTCAAAAATAACTTCCCTAACTCTTTTAATTGCCGAACCAACAAAATTACCGAATACCTCAATAACAAACTCTATTGACATATGGTTATGAAATAAACGTAAATCCGTAATCTTTGTTAATTCCTGTCCAACAGTCATTTTACCCACGGCAGAATTGCCAAGTATAACAATTAATTTCATATTCTTTTCCTTCTAAATATATGTTTTGAATTTGATGTAGTATTTATATTATTACTCGTATGCATTCAATTCCCTTATTTATACAATCAAGTAAAGTTACCGTTTCAGCTTCATCCGGGGATTCTTCGGTTAATCGTTGTATATCAACCCAAACATCCTCTATCCGGCGGCGTAGAATATAAAAATATAATAAATCACGGTTGATACAATAACCGCTTCGCGCGGCGGAATATGCTTCTAAAAGCGCTTCGCCATGCGTATGCCACGCATAAATAAACAAGTCTGCTTCAGGAGGTGCTAAGCGTAAATCTTCCCAATCCGTTAAAACAAGACGCTCGCCTTGAATAACATTGTTGCCATGTGCGTCTCCATGACATAAAACGATAGACGAGCATCCCAATCGGACTGTATCACGCAAATGCAATGCTTTTTTAATCGCAAAACGGAGCAGTTCAACATTAGGAGAGATAATTTTATATAAATCGTCATATTTTACGTTCATATTGTCCAAAAATTGTGCTAATAACCCGCAGAACGGCAACGAAATATCCTCTTCTAGTCCATGTTTTTCTAAAGGAACAACTGTATCGTGTAATAGAGCAAGCGTTTCAGCTAATTCAAGCGTTTGAGCGCGTGTCATACCTTTTATACCCGGTACTTCTCCGCTAACATATAAAAATAATACATATACGTCAATATCAATTTCCGCTTTATACGCTCCGTTTTGTGTAAGAATTGGAGTAATTATTCGACCACGCAGAGCCGGAGTCGCCGCTAATAAATTAAGTGCAGGCATATAATTATCAATTCTTTCAACAAAAAAACGAGTGGTTGGCAAAGTTTTATCATAAATTTTAATAAAATATTCAATGCCGTTAATATCTTTAATATGATATGCCGCCTTTGCGGAAAATCCCCCAACGGCAGGAACGATTAAACTTGAATCTATTCCGTATTCAGATTTTAATATTCTTTTTAATTCATCCATGTTATATTTATCCTATCAAGATTTTTTAATTATATAATAGTGCGCTTTTTATGCCTCATATGCAAGTGCGAAGCTTTCACAATAATAAAAAACCTTGTTAACTCAGCAGTTTACAAGGTTTTATTTTATCATTAAATTATAAATTCCCAGCTAATTTTTCATAATATTTCATAAGCCCGCTATGGTCGTTTTGACCAAAGCCATCCGCAGCGACACGCTGCAACATTTCCATAACAGTTACAGTAAGCGGAATTGGAGAACCTAAACTGTGCCCTGTATCAATAGCGTTATTTAAGTCTTTTATATGCAAATCAATTTTAAAACCGGGTTTGTAATTTCCTTCAAGCATCATCGGTACTTTTGCGTTCATAACTGTTGAACCGGCAAGACCGCCTTTTATTGCGTCAAGAACTAATTGCGGGTCAACCCCAGCGGCTTTTGCAAGTGTAAATCCTTCGGAAACAGCCGCAATATTTACGGCAACAATGATTTGGTTTACAAGCTTCGTTGTGTTTCCCGCACCGATTTTGCCGCAATGTACGGCGCTCGCACCCATTATAAGAAGCAGTTCTTTAACCTCATCAAAAACAAGCTTGTCGCCGCCAACCATAATAGAAAGAGTGCCGTCAATCGCCTTAGGTTCTCCCCCGCTTACAGGTGCATCAATCATCTTCACGCCTTTCTTACCGCACTCACATTCAATTTCTTGAGAAGCCGACGGTGCAATAGAACTCATATCAATTAATATACATCCTTCTTTTGCGCCTTCAAGAATACCGTTTATACCGCAAACAACCTCTTTAACATGAGGCGAATTAGGAAGCATTGTTATAATATGCATTACGTTTTGCGCAACTTCCTTAGAAGAAGCTACCGCAATTGCTCCGTTTTTAACAGCTTCGTCTACATTTTGCTGAACAATGTCATAAACATATACCTCGTGACCGGCTTTTAATAAATTATTAACCATAGGTTTTCCCATAATTCCAAGCCCTATAAATCCAATTTTCATAATGAACCTCCTCCTTTACAGGCGTCAACTATCGCTTCAACCGTTAATCCGAAATGTTGCATTAACTCATCATGGCTATGTGCGCTGCAACCAAATTCATCTTTTATAGCCACAAAAGAAACAGGCTTACCGCTTTTTGATAAAGCCATTGCGACTGCGCTGCCCAATCCGCCGATAATACTGTGTTCTTCAGCGGTTACAACACTTTTGCAATTACCCGTAAGTGATATGATTATTTCATTGTCTAACGGTTTTAGCGTGCTAACATTAACCACTTTAACGGATAATTTATTTTTAAGTAATTCCGCCGCGTCGAGTGCCTTTTTAACCATTATACCCGTTGCGAAAACAACAACATCATTACCTTCTTTTAAAACTGTTGGTACTCCAATTTTAAATTCGTCCGTTTCGTTTGTAACATATTCGCAATCGTTTCGGCTTATACGAATATATACAGGTGCGTTAAGCTCCGCCATTGCTTTAACCATCTTTGCCGCTTCATAAGCATCGGCAGGGCAAAGGACGGTCATTCCCGGAATACCGCGCATAAGCGAAATATCTTCAACAGATTGATGTGTTGAACCGTCGCCAAAATCAGATAAACCGGCAGACGAACCGCAAATTTTTACAGGTAAGCGACCGATACTTATTGTTTGCCTAATTTGGTCGTAAGCGCGGCCGGTTGAAAAAACTGCAAATGAATGAATAAAAGGTATTTTACCTGTAAGAGCCAAACCGGCGGCGGTAGATGCCATACTTGCCTCTGCAATCCCCATTTCAAAATATCTATTCGGAAATTTATCTTGAAATAAAGATGACATTGTTGATTTTCCTAAATCAGCGTCAAGCGCAACAACATTTGGATTTTCTGTTCCAAGAGCAACTAAAGCGTTACCGTAAGCGATTCGTTGATTTCCTTTTAATTGGTCATTCATTTAGCCGCACCCCCTTCGCTTAGTTCAATTAACGCTTTATCATAATTTTCCTGAGTTAAAACACCGTTATGATAACTGACTTCATTTTCGGCAAAAGAAATGCCTTTTCCTTTAATTGTGTTTGCAATAATCATTTTTGGTTTTCCCTTAACCTTATCAACTTCATCCAGCGCATTTAAAATCTCACCCATGTTATGCCCGTCAATTTCAATAACATGAAAACCAAACGCTTCCCATTTTGAAGTATGAGGATTCGTGTTAAACCGTTCGGCAACAGCACCCATAGCTTGTAAACGGTTTTTATCTAATATAGCTATAAGATTATCCGCTTTAAAGTTTGCCGCAGCCATTGCGGCTTCCCAAATTTGCCCTTCCGCAAGCTCTCCGTCGCCTATAATTACATAAACATTGCTGTCAATATTATCTAATTTTAATCCAAGAGCCATTCCCAATCCAATTGATAATCCCTGACCAAGAGAACCTGTGTTTGCTTCCCTGCCGGTGTTTTTTGTAAATCGGGATGACCTTGCAGCATTGCTCCAAGCTGCTTAACCTTTTTTAACTCGCTTTTATCAAAAAAGCCGCTTTCAGCTAAAGCCGCATATTGAACTAGCGCAGCGTGCCCTTTACTTAATAAAAAACGATCGCGGTTTATCATTTTAGGATTCTTTGGGTCAAGCCGCATTTTATGGAAATATAAAGCTGCAACAATATCCGCACAAGAACACGAACCACCTAAATGACCCGTCTGACCGACACCAATAATTTCAACAACAATTTTTCTAAGTTGCTTTGCATGTTTTTCCATTTCAACGATTAATTGTTTTTGCTCCACTTTGTTCCTCCTTCATAATTGAATCATATGTATCCAGTAAATGGTTTTCCATTACATCCATTGCCGCTTGTGAATTTCCGCTTTCTATAGCGTTTAAGAGTTTGCTATGAAAATATAAACCTTTTTCAGAACCCCTTTTTTTGACAATATCAATAATCGCAACTTTTAAAATATTATAAATAATTTTGTATGTTTCAATGATAAGCGAATTTTTTGTAATGTTGGCAATTTCTATGTGAAAATCAAGGTCGGCGTCCGAAAAGCTTTCGTTATCATTTTCAAACGCTTTCATTCTTTCATAAATTTCCTTTAACCGTTCAATATCGCTTTCTTTTGAACGTAAAGCGCAAATTCCGGCTGTTCTAACTTCAACAAGCTGCCGAAATTCCAAAACTTCCAGCATCATCCTATGGTTTAGCTTAACAACAGGAATCATTGAATTCATATAAATCCCTAAATTTATTTCCTTTACAAACGAACCTTCGCCGGTTCTGGTTTCAACAAGGCCGGAAACCGCAAGTCTTTGCAGCGCTTGCCTGATTGTTACACGGCTTACAGTAAAAAGCTTTGCTAAATCTGTTTCGGAAGGAAGTTTTTCGCCTGTTTTCCAAACACCGGATAAAAGCTGGTCTTTTAATTGTTCAAAAACTTGCTCTGTAATACTTTTACGCACAATAGGTTTAACATCCATATTTAATACCTAGTATCGTAATCCCAAGGCGCGCCGCCCGCTAAACAGCCGCCGTCAACATGAATCATCATTCCGGACATATAACTTGACGAATCGGATGCGAGCATTACTGTAATACCAATAAGCTCCTCGGGAGTTCCCGGGCGTTCCATAGAAATACGCTCTTTTAAATATTTGCTCCTTTCGGTGTTCCCATGTTACTGTTGTTAAATTTGTTAAAATATGCCCCGGAGCAATCGCATTCGCGCGTATACCATGTTTTGCCCATTCCACAGCCATAGAACGGGTTAACGCGGTAACCGCGCTTTTTGACGCACCGTATACACTGCATCCGCCAAGCATACCAACCGAATTATGTGACGCAAAGTTTATTATATTACCCTTTTTTGGGTAATCATATGTTTAACAACCTCTTGCGTAAAAAAATAAAGACCTTTTAAATTTATATCCATAATTTTATCGTATGTATCCTTTGTTACATCTAAAAAGCCTTCACGCTTGTTTATTCCGGCACAATTAATCAATACGTCAATTTTTCCGCTTATCCTTATAATCTCTGATACGCAAGGTTCAAACGCGTCAAAGTTACACATATCCAATTCATAAGCAGCCGCTTTATCGCCGTTTTCATTTATTTCCGCACATAATTTATTAAGGGGCTGTTTTGCGATATCACACAAAACCATGTTTGCACCGCACCCTGCAAGTCCTTTGGATAAAGCAGAACCAATACCGCCGGCTGCGCCTGTTAAAACAATAACTTTCTCTTTCAACGAAAATAAATTCATTAAATTTGATTCAATAGACAAAAATATCACTCCTATTATACATTCTTTCGAGATGTTGTTAGGCTGTATTACAGGTTATTATGTGAATTATATATATAATAATAAAATTTCGCAAGGATTTTTTATAAATTTTTATTAAATTTAATTAATCTTAATACATTATCAACTGTTAATAATAAATTTTCTTCACTCTTATACTTGCTTTTTTCAAAATCCTGCGGTAACCGGTTAATAGTAAATATAGCTGTAACACCAATATCATATACAGTTTCAATATCTGCTTCAGCTCCGCCCGCAATTACAATTACCGGTTTATTTTGTTTTTTTGCTCGTTTTGCTACACCATAAATAACTTTACCATGTAAGCTTTGAGAATCAATTTTTCCTTCTCCGGTAAAAATTATATTTGCGTCCGAAATTACCGTATCAAAATTTACAGTATCAAGTACAGTTTCAATACCCATATTTAATTTTGAATTAAAAAACGCAACCATACCCGCACCCATTCCGCCGGCAGCGCCGCCGCCGGAAATATTTTTTACGTCAATATTAATGCATTTATTTATAACATTACATAAATTAACAAGACCCTTATCTAATTGTAAAACATCATCTTGCGTTGCACCTTTTTGCGGCGCAAAAACATACGCCGCGCCTTTTTCGCCGTATAACGGGTTATCGATATCACACATAGTAATTATTTCTATATCATTAAACAACGGATTTTTACCGGAAATATCAATTCTTGCAATATCAATTAAAGTACCGCCTGTAGGAATAAATTCATTTCCCAAGTTATTATAAAATTTTATTCCCGCAGCCGCAGCAGCTCCTGCACCTCCGTCGTTCGTACAAGAACCGCCAAGCCCAATAATAATTTTTTTACAGCCTCTTTTCACAGCATCCATCATTATTTGTCCAACACCGAAGGTTGTTGTTTTTAATGGATTTTTACAATTTTCTACAAGTGGAAGCCCCGCGCAACTAGCCATTTCTATTACCGCGGTATTTCCGTTATCAATTATCCCGTAAAAAGCTTCCATTTCTTCAAAATATGGATTATTTGCTTTAATGAATATTTTTTCACCTCCCAATGCATGTAAAAAACAATCAACACTGCCTTCTCCACCGTCCGCAACTGGAACACTTACAACTTCACATCCGGGAAAATGTTCATATATTTTTCTTTTTAAAATATTACAAATTTGAATTGAACTTAATGTTCCTTTAAAAGAATCCGGTATTAAAACAAATTTCATTCTTAAAATCCTCCTTCAAAATTAATACATATAATAAAAGCCCGTCCTTTTGGACAGGCCTAATAACTTTATGCTTTTATATTCCCAAAATAAACGTTATATACTCACGGAAATAATCATTCGCCAACACATGCGCAACGGTTGGCTAGGTATGGGCGCATGTGTTGGCATTCCTTTTCTTCCTCGAGTATATTTAAAATTCTGCGTTATTAACTGTACGCGGAAACGGTATAACATCGCGTATGTTACCTATACCTGTAACATACATTATGAGCCGCTCAAATCCAAGCCCAAAACCTGCGTGTTTAACAGAACCATATCGGCGTAAATCTAAATACCACCAATAATCTTCCTTTTTAAGACTAAATTCGTCCAATACTTTTTCAAGAACATCCAAGCGTTCTTCTCTTTGGCTGCCGCCGATTATTTCACCAATTCCCGGCACAAGCAAATCCATAGCCGCGACAGTTTTACCGTCGTCGTTACGGCGCATATAAAATGCTTTAATTTCCTTTGGATAATCTGTTACGAAAACAGGTTTTTTAAACACTTTTTCGGTTAAGTATTTTTCGTGTTCAGTTTGAAGCTCAACTCCCCATTTAACGGGATAATCAAATTTTACATCTGCTTTCATAAGAATATCCACAGCTTCGGTATACGTAACACATCCAAAATCCGAATTAATAACATTATCCAAACGTGAAAGCAGTTCAGTATCTATAAACTTATTAAAAAACTCCATTTCGTCCTTTGCATTTTCAAGAAGATAAGAAATTACATATTTTAACATATCTTCGGCAAGTTTCATGTCGTCTTTTAAATCAGCAAATGCAATTTCAGGTTCCATCATCCAAAATTCTGCAGCATGGCGGGTTGTGTTTGAATTTTCCGCACGGAACGTAGAGCCAAAAGTATAAACATCCCTTAATGCGGTAGCAAAGGTTTCAGCGTTAAGCTGACCCGAAACAGTAAGGTTTGCCATTTTGCCAAAAAAATCTTCTTTAAAATCAATTTTGCCATCTTCTGATTTTGGAAGATTATTCAAATCCATTGTGGTAACCTTAAACATTTCTCCTGCGCCTTCACAATCGCTGCAAGTAATAATTGGGGTATTAACATAAACAAAGTTTCTTTCGTTAAAAAATTTATGGATAGCAAAGCTCGCAACGGACCTTACGCGAAAAACAGCAGCAAATGTATTTGTACGCGGTCTTAAATGAGCAATTGTACGCAGAAATTCAAAGCTATGTCTCTTTTTTTGAAGCTGATAATCCGAAGGAGATATACCGTCAACAGTTACCTCAATAGCTTTAATCTCAAAATCCTGTTTATTACCTTCGCTTACAACAACATTTCCATTAACAGTAACCGATGCGCCAACTCCTAATTTTGAAACTTCTGAAAAATTGCTTATTGATTCATCAAATACAATTTGTACTGATTTAAAACAGCTTCCGTCGTTTAATTCTATAAATCCAAAATTTTTTCCGGAGCGAAGTGTTCTAACCCATCCGCCAACAGTAACTTGTTTTCCCAAATAATTCTTATAATCAGAATAAATATCCTTAACTTTCGTATACATCATTTTCCTCCCAGTAAAATCCTATAATTACCGCAATTTACATGCGGTTATAAAAAGGATTTTTGCATAACCGCAAATTCGGTATTGTCGATTATTTCATAAACCTTATTTAATATATCAAATAAATTATTTTCAATCTCAAGATACCGTTTACCGTCCTCATGCAGAATAATTTCGGCATACATCCGTCCTATTAGCTTTTCTTCCTCAAAATCCGATTCAAGATTCTGCATTTTTTTTGATTCAAATAAAATATTCATTTTTTTAAATTCTATAATTTTATTTTTTAATATAGTATTTTCATCAATTTGTCGTTTCAGTTCCTTAAACTGCGCAAGTTCCTGACAGTTATCAAGCTTATCGGCTAAAAGCTGCGCGTGAGATAATATATTTTCCAAACCAGTTCCCCCTAACTAGACCTCCATAATAATTGGAAGAATCATTGGACTTCTTTTTGTTTTTTGCCACAAAAATTCCCTTAGGGTTTCCTTTATAGTAGCTTTTACATAAGACCATTCGGTATTATTTTTTTGCTCACATTTGTCCAGAGCGTCGCATACAACTTTTCTTGCCTCATCCAAAAGATCCTCTGATTCCCGAACATAAACAAATCCTCTTGAAATAATATCCAGAACCCGCAACAATTTCGTCCGTAACCCTATCCATGCTTACCACAACAATCATAAGCCCATCCTGTGATAAATGCCTTCTATCGCGAAGCACGATATTTCCAACGTCTCCAACTCCTAAACCATCCACCAAAACCTGTCCGGAAGGAATATTTGAGCATATTTTAGCACTATTATTATTTAGTTCTAAAACCTCGCCTACATTCATAATAAATATATTCTCGCTCGGCATACCCAATTCTTTAGCAAGTTCTTTATGCTGCTTCAAATGTCTGTATTCACCGTGTATCGGCATGAGATATTTAGGTTTAACCAATGCGTGCAGCAGTTTAATTTCCTCTTGCTTAGCGTGTCCGGAAACATGAACTTCCATCAGTCCTTCGTATAAAACATCCGCACCTTTTTTCATCAAATCGTTGATTACCTTTGAAATAAGCTTTTCATTTCCGGGTATTGAAGAAGCCGAAATTATAATCTTATCCCTAAATGTTATATCAACTTGCCGATGATCCGACGCTGCCATACGTGACAGCGCAGACATTGCTTCTCCCTGACTTCCTGTTGTTATAATGGTAAGCTGTTCCGGTGAATAATTTTTAAGCTCAGCCGGTTCTATAATAATATTTTCGGGAATTGTCATATATCCAAGCTCAATCGCAGTTTTTACAGCATTATTCATACTGCGTCCCATTATTACAATTTTTCTGTTATACTTAAACGCCGAATTAACAACCTGTTGTATTCTGTGTATATTTGAAGAAAACGTAGCAACAATTATCCGTTCATTTTCAGATTCATCGAATATTTTATCAAACACGCTACCAACTGTCTTTTCCGACATTGTATAGCCCTTTTGTTCAACATTCGTACTTTCACATAAAAAGAGAAGCACACCCGCTTTCCCTAATTCTGCAAAACGCTGTAAATCCATTGCCTCTCCTTGGATTGGCGTGTAATCAACTTTAAAATCCCCAGAATGGATTACGTATCCTACCGGTGTCTTTATTGCAAATGCAACCGAATCCGCAATGCTATGCGTAGTTCGTATAAACTCAACTTCAAAACAACCCGCTTTAACCGATTCGCCGGGCGATATGCAATTATTATCCGCTTTTAGATTGTGTTCACGTAATTTGTTATCTACAAGCCCTAGCGTAAGCTTTGTAGCAAATATCGGAACATTTATTTCCTTTAAAAAATATGGTATTGATCCAATATGATCTTCGTGACCATGCGTTAAAAACAAACCGCGTATTTTATCTTTATTTCTAACAAGATAGGTAAAATCGGGGATAACAAGATCCACCCCCAGCATGTCGTCTTCAGGAAAAGCGACTCCGCAGTCAACTATGATTATATCGTTTCCATATTCCAATATAGTCATATTTTTCCCGATTTCACCCAATCCGCCGAGAGACGCTACTCTCAGCTTAGATTTTTTTTCTACCAAAAAATAAGCACCTCCGTATTTATTACTCGCTAAATAAATCTTTTACTAACCTCTACAAAAAAAATGACTAAATTTAAAAGCATAGGTTAGTATCTATTTTATCCGCGAGTATATTATTAAATCTCTATATCATAATCCTCGCCCGAATTTTTTCTAAACAATTCCGCAACAGTATCAAATTCGGCGTCGTCAAGAATCGGCTCGTAAAAAAAGTCTCCCGCTCCGTCGGGAACTTCTTTTAATATTGTCGCTTCCGGCTCTGCTTCTTCATCGTCGCCGTCCAAAAATTCGGCTTCAAGAACCAGATAATAAACATATTCATTATATTTTAACTTATTAATTACAATAAGCTCAGTTTCTTCTCCCGTTTCATCATCCACAATATTTAAAGTTTCCATATCGTCATCGTCTTCTTCATTTAAGTTAAAATCATCATAGTTTTCATTGTTGTTCATTTTTATTCTCCTTATCACTTTTTGCGCAGCTGTCTAAATAACCTTGTAAAATAAATACAGCCGCCATTTTATCAATAACCTCATCACGCTTACCCGAGTTTAATTTAGCTTCCTTTAATGCACGTTCCGCGCCTAAGGTAGAAAAACGCTCATCCCATAATATTATTTCTGTTTTTTTAAAATTTCTATGAAGCCGCTCTTTAAAATCTAATGTTTTTTGGCAACGCAAAGAAATGGTGTTGTCAAGATTTTTCGGATAACCCAACACCACTTTCTTTACTTCATATTCGTTAATAATCTCTTTAAGCCGTGCGATACTTTTTTTAATACTGTTTTCTTCCGGCCTGCGGATAATTTCTAATCCAAAGGAAAAAGTTTCATTTGGGTCGCTTATCGCCACTCCTATTGTTACTTCTCCGTAATCAAGCCCTAAAACACGCATAATTCCACTACGCTTCCGTATTGTTTTTTAAATAAAACGTAACCACTTCTTCTAAAAGTTCGTCCCGTTCTAATTTGCAAATAAGCGCCCGCGCATTATTATAGCTCGTAATATAAGTTGGATCACCCGAAAGGATATAACCTACTATCTGGTTAACAGGATTATACCCCTTTTCATTTAGAGCCATGCATACCTGTAACATAATTTCTCTGGCTTCATTTTTTATTTGCTTATCCAAATTATTAAAGGTTTGCGTTTCTGACAGCTTTTTGTTCTTCATTAACTCAACTCCTAATAAATCTTTCCACGCTTTTCCTTGTCCGTAGTATAATATAAGTTTCCAGAATATGCAATGACTTTATTTAATACAATCTTTTGATAAAAGCACATCTTTAAACGAATTTACAACTATATCTTTTTCATTCGACCTAACTAAAATATAATTTGTTGTATGCCCTTCATACATTCCGTCCGATAACCGTTCAAACAATACCGGCATTTTTTTACCGGCATTTTCGTTTAAAAAATTTATGCGTAATTTATCTGATAACGCAATAAATTCTTCCGCTCTTGCTTTTTTTTCATCAGGTGCAATTTGTTCCGGCATACTGTAAGCTTTTGTTCCTTCTTTTGCGGAAAACGGAAAAACATGAATTTTTGAAAATTTTATATTTTTACAAAAATTATAGCTATCTATAAAATCTTGCTGTGTCTCTCCCGGAAATCCCGTTATAATATCCGTCGTCAGCCCCGCGTTTGGATAATACTGCTTGATACTTAAAACTGCTGTTTCATAAAATTTTAAGTCATATTTACGATTCATATTTTTAAGTGTTTTATCGCAACCGCTTTGCAAGGATAAATGAAAATAATCGCAAATTTTATCACACTTTTTTAACCCTTCTAGGAATTCAGGATTTATGATTAACGGCTCTAAGGAGCTTAACCGTATCCTTTCTATTCCTTCAATCTTCTGTACAGCGGATATTACGTCAATCAAATTTTTTCCTTTTAAATCTTTCCCGTATGACGCAATATGAATACCGGATAAAACAATTTCTTTAAATCCGTTTTTTGCCAACCTTTTACATTCTAAGATACTCTCATTAAAATTACGGCTGCGCGCACGCCCTCTTGCGTACGGAACTATACAATATGAGCAAAAGTTGTCACAACCTTCTTGTATTTTCACATATGCTCTTGTATGACCTTTTAAATTTTCAATTTGTAATTCTTCAAATTCCCTAACATTTGAAATATCACTAATAGCTTTTGCATTAGTCATACCTTTTTGATATGCTTCTACAAGCTCAACTATTTTACTTCTTTCGTTTGTTCCCACAATAAAATCAACCTCTTTTATTGCGGCAACCTCATCCGGTTTTGTTTGTGCATAACAGCCGGCAGCTATAACAATTGAATTATTATTTAATTTTTTTGCCCGGCGAATCATTTGGCGAGACTTTTTATCCCCAAGATTTGTAACAGTGCATGTGTTTATTAAATAAATATCCGCTTTTTCCGTAAAATCAACACACTCATATCCATTCTTTAAAAACAGCTCAAGCATTGCTTGAGTATCATATGCATTAACCTTGCAGCCTAAAGTTACAGTCGCTATTTTTTTTAAATTATCCATATTATTACACTTTCTATTAATTTATTGGTTTATTGCATCATAAAATATAAAAAAATAAGGCTTATGCAAAAATAACCGGATTTCGCATAAGCCTTTGCAGCTAATTTAAACGACTCTATCAACAATCATACCTGATTGGATAAGCTTGAAGGAGTCCTTTTCTATTGTCCCTAATTTATAGTTATAATAGTAACCCAGATTCTTAAATTTTAAATGCTCCGCCAACGGCATTGTTAAAAATTCGCCTGTGGAATTATAAATATTTTTAAACAATGCATTATTAGCTTTATTTGCTTCCGATAAATCTTTTTTATTTAATTTATTAAAAAGTTCTTTGTCAAATGTCATTGTATCGTCTTCACCGACAGATATGCCGTATTTAGACAAAGACGTTGTACTTATACTTACGTCATAAGCCAAGTCGTCAACAAAAAATTTAAGAATTTTACTGTTACCGTCATTATTAGAAAAGCTTAAATTTTTATTATAAGCTTCGGTAAAATATTCAATATCGTCAGAAAGCTCATTTTTTGCTCTTATAAAACCTTTATCTTCGCTCGATTTTTGAAAATTAAATATATCCTGAAGCACATCTCTCGATGTTTCCCTTAAATCATTAACAGTTCCCGAAAGTCCGGATGCATACTTAACGATTTCTTTTTTTAAAGAATTATTTAAAACGAATGTTTCACGCGTGGCAGGGTCGCTGGATTTATCAGAAAAAGGCTGTCTTTTAACTTCTCCTATTTTTGGTCTGCTATTTAAAATATACGGCTTATAAAATCCATAATAATAAACGCTTGTCAGCATACACATCACCCCTTTCGATTTATGTTATTCAAAAATTTAGTTTTTATTTACAATTATACCAGATAAATTATAGCATTTATCGAAAAAAAATACAATCATTATTTCTCAGCAAATGAAACAAATGGAACAAAAAATGGATAATAATCTATGATTCTACAACATTCGAAAGATAATATACTATTTGTCATCATTTATTATTTGTTTATAATCATTTTCACTTATTTCATTTTTATAATACTTGAATCTATTTAGATTTTGTGACGATGCTATACTATTATTACCATATGCTAATGTAAGTATTAATTCTTTTATTTCTGCTCCTGTTCCCTCTATTATTTGTTGACCAACAAATCGACCAACCATTCCATTAATTCCAATATGTATTTCATGAATAATCCAGTCTATTGTTCTCATTTTATCAATATCAGTTTTTGCTGATTCCCATTTTGTTATAAACATATCAAATATTGATATAGCATTACCAGTTGGCATTTTATTATTTGCAAAACTTTTCTTATACTCATTAAATGTATAACTATAACCGCAACTACACGAAATGATATTATTGTTATAATTAATAATACTCATACAGTTGTGACATTTTAACTTTTTATTAGCTATTAACTCTCGTTCTTCTTTTGCTTGAAAACACCTTGCATAAATTCCAAAACCGACTTCATCAAGTAATTTATTGTCTAGCATACTTCTTGCGTCGCTTAGATATAAATTTTTAATTTGTGAACGAGTTATTGGTTTTGCCCATTTAAATTTATTTAATTTTGTAATATCTATATTATTACTTGTTATTATATTATTAAAAGAATCTTGTTCGTTTTTTCTTTTAGCTTTGTTTCTAAGCGAACGTCGTAAAGTTGTATTATTTAATTTATCTTTAAATTCATTAATATATAACTTATTTGCCTCATGTAACGCAGATTCTAATTCACTATTTGAAATTATCCTAATGCCATTAATAAAAAAACACTTATCGTAGAATGTCAGCTTTTTTATCATTATAATGCCACTAGACCCTATGCTCTGATACCAACCGTCTTTTTTACTAAATTTTAGTCGAATATATTTTAAATCAAACTCGTTTCTTAAATAGATTAAATAATCGTTATACAATTTAAAATAATCAGCACCTAAATAATTTTCGATATCTTTTATGTTTGGAGCATGGTTAATGGGACATTTCAATCCAATTCATTATTACAGTCTCCTCTCACAACTTATACTCCTAAAATATGTCAAATTATTTCATACTTAAAGAAACATCTTTTGCATCATTTATTTTTATTTAATGGTTTGTGAATATTTCTGATTTTCTTCTTTTTTACATTTTTAATTTTGCGTTCTGGTTCAATTTTATGCTTTTTTTGTGAATATTGCGACTCCTTACCTTTTTCTGGTTTAATCAAGCATTTTTTTGAATAACCTATTAAATCTTCTCTTCCTGCTTTTATTAACGCTTCCTTAACAAGACGATAATTTTGCGGTAAACGGTATTGCATTAACGCTCGCTGCATAGCTTTTTCGTGAGGTGTTTTAGCAACATAAAGCTTTTCTCCGTTTAACGGATTCATTTCCGTATAATACATACAGCTTGACAATGTACCCGGTGTCGGATAAAAATCCTGCACCTGCTCAGGATATATTTTATTATCCCTTAAATATTCGGCAAGTTCGATGGCGGCGTTAAGATCGCTCCCCGGATGGCTTGAAATAAAATAAGGAACAAGATATTGCTTTTTACCAAGCTCTAAATTAATCTCCTCGTATTTTTTCTTAAACGCGTTAAAAACTTCTATACCGGGCTTACCCATTTTATCTAATACTTTTTTACTCACATGCTCCGGAGCTACTTTTAACTGTCCGCTTACGTGGTTTTCTACCATTTCACGTAAAAAATCACTTTTTTTATCTGCCATAACATAATCAAATCGTATTCCCGAACGAATAAAAACCTTTTTTACATTTGGTAAATTCCTTAATTTTTTTAAGAGGCTTAAATAATCATTATGGCTTACAGTAAGGTTTTTGCATGGCTTGGGAAACAAGCATTGCTTGTTTTTACAAGCTCCATGTCTAAGTTGTTTTGAGCACGCGGCAAACCGAAAATTTGCGCTTTACCCGCCAACGTCGTGGATGTATCCCTTAAAACCCTCTTTTTTAATTAAATTCTGAGCTTCCGCAATTATAGATTCATGGCTTCTTGCTTGTACTATCCTTCCTTGATGAAAACTAAGAGCGCAAAAATTACAATTACCAAAACACCCTCTACAGCTTGTTATGCTGAATTCAACTTCGTTTATAGCCGGAACGCCGCCCTTATCCTTGTATGACGGATGATATTTCCTCATATATGGATATTCATAGCTTTTGTCAAGTTCCTTTTCATCAAGCCATAATGCGGGTGGATTTTGAATAATAAACGCATCCTTATACGGCTCAACAAGTGTTTTTGCTGTTAATGGGTCTGTATTTTCGTATTGGAGTTTAAAACTTGAAAGATATTTTTTCTTATCTGATTCGGTTTCTTTAAAATTTGGTAAAATAATACTTTCTTTAGGTAAAAAATCGTTCTCATTTTCCTTTGATATGCTTATACGTTTTTGCTTATAAACCGTTCCTCTTATATCAGTTAAATCTAAAATATCCTCTCCATTATTAAGCCGTATAGCTATTTCTCTTATTTGAGATTCGCCCATTCCATAAACTAATAAATCAGCAGAGGAATCCAGCAAAATTGAACGCCGCACCTTATTATCCCAATAATCGTAATGTGAAAGCCTGCGGAGCGACGCTTCCAAACCTCCGATAACAATTACCGATTCCTTATATGCTTCCCTGATTTTATTAGAATAAACAATTGTCGCCCTGTCTGGTCTTAACCCGGCAACACCGCCGGGTGAATAAACATCGGTTTCACGTTTTTTACGTGCGACAGTATAATGATTCACCATTGAATCAATATTGCCTCCGGTAACTAAAAATGCCAGCCGCGGCTATCCGAATATTTTAAAGCTTTCAATCTTTTTCCAATCAGGCTGTGCAATTATTCCGACATTAAACCCAGCATCTTCTAATAATCTTGCTATTATTGCCGCTCCGTATGATGGATGGTCAACATATGCGTCTCCGGTTATAAGCACAAAATCAATGTCAGTTTTTCCGGTTTCCTCCGATGTAATTGGTAAAAACATATATAAAACCTCAATTCATAATCCAGCTTTTTAAATATTTATTTTTAAGTCTTCCGTTTTGCACCTTTCCGAAACCTAAAGGATACCCGCAAACACAGACAACACAATACCCGTCACCGCAATTAACCTCAAAGGATTCGCCTCTTAAATACCTAAATAAACAAATGTCTGTTTCTTTAAAATCCACAATTCGTTTCACATCGGTAGATTTTAAACTCATTGCAAAAGCTTGCGAAGGTTCAAACCTGTTTTTTTTGATATCTCCAAGATAAAAACCGGCTCTTATAATTCTAAGACCTTTTAACTCCGGCATATCCTCCGGCATTATTATAAGCGAATCACCATGAATAATATAATTTTCGCTTGTAAACGATATGTTCAAATTTTCATCGCAGAATTCATTAAAATACCGCAAATCATGTACAAGTTTTTTGGAGTATTTCGCTTTATCAAAACTATAATTTTCTTCGTTTACTGTCTTTGATTTTATAAGTCTTGCTAAAAAATGCCCCTCGCCCTTAATCCGATGAGGCCACAACCTCGCGGTTTTTGAAAGCAAAGGAATATTTGATTCCGTATAAAATTCAGGCTTTCCATTATCAAAACCGTATTTATCATCTATCTCGCCAACCGTATAATCCTTATGACAATCCAAAAACCAACCTATCATCACTTCGTTTTCTTCCGGTGAAAATGTACATGTAGAATACATTATTTCGCCGCCGGGCTTTAACATTAAATCCGCATGGTATAATATATTTTTTTGTATTGAACCTAAATTTTCTGATTTATATTTTGTATAGCTTTTAGCGGCTTCAGGGTCTTTACGGAACATACCTTCACCGGAACACGGAGCGTCTATCAATATTTTATCAAAATACCCGTTAAATTTTGCAGCAAGCTTTTCCGGCGTTTCATTTAAAACTACAGCGTTGGTAATCCCCATAAGTTCAATATTTTTTAAAAGTGCTCTGCACCTTGTATTGCTTACATCGTTTGCAACAATAACTCCGCGTCCTTCCAACTTTGCCGCAAGCTGAGTTGTTTTACCTCCCGGTGCGGCGCAAATATCTAAAACCTTATCTCCCGGTTTAACGTTAAAAACCGATGCCGCCGACATTGCGCTCGGTTCTTGAATATAATATAAGCCCGCATGATAAAAAGGATTCTTAGCCGGACGGTATTCCGCATTATAATAAAATCCTTCCTCGCACCATTTAACCTGTTCCGATAAAATTTTTAAAACATCAGCAAGCTCTTTAGGTGAAATTTTTAATGTATTTGCTCTTAAACCAAGAAACGGTTTATAATTAATGCTTTTAAAATATAAATCTGCTTCATCCGGAAAATTTTTATACATTTTTTCAAAAAAAAAATCAGGAAGCTCCAATATTATCAATTCCTTTTTACATTTATAAAACAGTATCACTCATTATAAAAACATTATTTAGTATAGTCAAGAAAACAAAAACGCGTAGTATCTACGAAAAAACGTTTGTAGATATTACGCGAAAAAAGTCAAAAAACATACTTTACAAAATAAAAATTTTTATATATCATAGTCCTGTTAAAATTCAGAATTTATTTATATTTAAAATACAAATTATACTGTTATGTAATTGCATAAATAATTATTTCTATTTTTACGCAACATATTAATCATGCAGTCATATAACTTAATTATAATAATGAATGTAATTTTAAATTATACCTTAAACCGCAAATTACGAAAGGCATGTGATAATAATGATTCAAATTAGTGAAGTAACTATTTTTTCAATCGATAAAAGCGAAGATAGCTGGGCAGTTGAAGGTGAAATCCTCTTTGAAAGCGATTTGACAACAGCTTTTTCGGTAAACTATCTCCCCGACGAAGATGAGCTTGAGGATTTAGAAATTGAAATTGTACCCGGAAAATACGACAAGCGTTTACTTAAAGAAATGATATTAGAAGCCGCAGCGGAGTTTGATGAATACGAAAATCAAGCTTAAGCTAAGGACATGATAAGTGAACAAATGTCCTTTTTTATGTTAATGTTAACAGTTTTGGTTTAAATCCAAGATAATCGGCGGATACAAGCTCGTACGAGCATCCGTTTACAACTCCCATAAGACTCACATTATATGAATAATTACCGTGTAAATGCCCGTATATAACATTTTTAACATTATAATCATTTATAAGTTTAGTTATTTCCGAATCTTCCTTTTTATCGTTAGTTGGCGGATAATGTAACGCTAGCAGGATATTATTAAATCCTTTTTCGCGCGCCATTTTTAGGGACATTTCTATCCTGTTAACCTCACGGCGGTAAATTTTTTTATCATGATTAGTAAACGAAGTGTCGTTAGGACATATCCATCCCCTACTCCCGCATACGGCAATATCACCTATAGAAACATAACTGTTTTTTAAAAAAGTCATAGTCTTAAAAATGTCGTTTAATTTTGAAGTTGAATCCCACCAAAAATCATGATTGCCCGGCAGTAATATTTTTCTGCCGGGCAATTTTTCAATAAACTCTAAATCTATAATTGCATCTTAAAGCTTCATTGCCCAGGAAATATCACCGGGTATAACGCAAATATCCTCTGATGTTATTATTTTTTCCCAATTCATCTTTATCTTTTGGGCATGGTTTTCCCAAACTGAGCCAAAAATCGACATTGGCTTTTTTTTTACAAAACTTAAATGTAAATCAGCAATCGCATAAAACAAAAATACCACACCTCAAAATTATTTTATAAATATTCAACCTTATATATTTTTGCAATCATTTTAAGCTTTTCGTTAAATTCCGATAACTTATCTAAATTACAATCCTGATATATGTCAATAAACTCTCTGTTTAATTCGTTTACCTTTTCAAGCTTAGCAACAAAATATAGGCTTTGTATTTTTTTAATTATACTTTCCACCAAATCATTTTTAACAAGTATGACCTTTTGCGCTTCTGTAATTTCATCTCGTATTTTACTCATTTCACGGTCTAACTTATATGCCGCGGCGGCGGAATTTTTTAAACGGAGCTGTACATCCTCCGGTATATTGCCGTTATATTTATATTTAAGTGAATGTTCAATTGTTGCCCAAAAATTCATTGCAAGAGTTCTTATTTGTATTTCCGCTTTAACTATTTTAGAACCGTTTGTAGACATAACCGTATATTGAATCGATATATGATAACTTTGATATCCGCTTGCTTTACTGTTTGTAATATAATCACGTTCGCGCATAATTTTCATGTCAAAACCATCGCGTTTTTTTATAAGTTCAATAACCTTTTCAATATCCTCCACAAACCTGCAAATAATTCTAATTCCCGCAATATCTTCAATTCTCTCGCCAATTTCTTCGTAGGGTATATTTTTTCTATTGGCTTTTTCCAAAATTGAGCCGATTCGTTTCACACGTCCTTCTATTTGCTCAATTGGAGAATGCACACCTTGTCTTCTGTACTCATTTGATATGGATTTCATTTTAATTACCAATTCGTCAACTGCTTGAGTATATGGTATTAAAAATTCATCCCAATTAATAATGATATCCATTGATTACAACCCCTACCACAAATATACTCCGTCTCACTTAAATATTTACGTCACCTTTATTTATTCTTACCAAACCAACCCTTTTTTTGTTCCTTAACATCAGAGCCCATTTCATCGGCAAATTCTCTCAGCTTTTGTTTTTGCTTTTCTGTCATTTTAGTCGGTACTGTTACATTTAACGTAACAACAATATCACCGACATTTTTATTATTCTTAACGTTAGGCATTCCCTTGCCTCTTATATAAGCCACCGTTCCCGGTTGAGTTCCGGGTTTAACTGTGTATTTTTCGTCGCCCTCCATTGTCGGTACGTTGATTTCATCCCCAAGAGCAGCTTGAACAAAGTCAATTGGGATTTCAATATATAAATCCAATCCTTTTCGTATAAAGAATTCGTGTGGTTTTACATAAAAGTTTATTATCAAATCGCCGTTCGGGCCGCCGCGTTCACCCGGTTCGCCCTTGCCTGACAATACAATTTTTTGTCCGTTGTCAATACCTTTGTATATAGTTATTTGAAGTGTCTTGCTTTTCTTTACCTTCCCCTTGCCCGCGCATACCAAACACGGTGTTTTAATAATTTTACCTTCTCCGTGACATGTACTGCAAGCACGCTCCGTTGACATATAACCAAACATTGTTTGCTGCTGTACGCGCTCGCGCCCGGTACCGCCGCATTTTTTACAACTCTCCGCAACCGTTCCCGGCTTTGCGCCGCTGCCCGCGCAAGTTGGGCAGTTTTCTATCATAGGAAGAGTAATATCCTTTGTTCCGCCAAAGTATGATTCTTCAAATGTAATTTGCATATTGTAAGAAACATTAGCGCCTTTACGCGGGCCTTGCCGTCTTCTTGAACCGCCGAAAATATCTCCGCCAAAAAACGATTCAAAAATATCACCCATATCAAAGTCAAAACCCGCGCCGTTAAAGCCTCCCGCACCGCCTGTTCCGTCAAAGGCGGAATGTCCGTATTGGTTATATGTAGCGCGTTTTTCATCGTCGGATAATACTGCGTACGCCTCGCTTGCTTCTTTAAATTTTGCTTCCGCTTCCGGATTATCCGGATTTGCGTCCGGATGGTATTTTTTTGCGAGTTTCCTGTACGCACTTTTTATTTCATCAGCTCCGGCGTCCTTAGATACGCCTAAAACTTCATAATAATCTCTTTTATCTGCCATATGCCCACCTTCAATTATTTTGCTTTTGAATACTGTTTTTAGTTATACAACTTACATAAGGGTCTGTTTATTAAAAATGCTTTATAAAACAGACCCTTATAAAAGGTTAAATTAAATTTCTTTGTAATCTCCTTCAAATGTATCTCCGTCGTCAGTACCCGGGTCAAAACCTTGATTTGGATTTCCTTGATTTGGGTCAAAACCGCCGCCCGCTGCGTTTGCCTGACTATACATCTTTGCTGAAATTTCTTGAAACGCGTTGGTATAGCTTTCGATTGCAGATTTTAAGTTTTCAACATCGTTTAAGCTCATACTTTCAATATTCATCGAATCGCTGAGGCTCTTTAATTTTTGAAGTTCACCTTCAAGCTGCTCCTTATCCGAAGCGTCAATTTTGCCCTCTAAATCCTTTAATGTCTGCTCGGTTTGGAAAATTAAAGAATCTGCTTCATTCTTTGTGTCAATAGCCTCTTTACGCTGTTTATCCTGCTCAGCATATTGTTCCGCTTCTTTAACGGCTCTGTCGATATCATCGTCAGATAAATTAGAACTTGAAGTAATCGTAATTTTTTGTTCCTTGCCTGTTCCAAGATCTTTTGCGGAAACATGCACAATACCGTTTGCATCTATATCAAACATAACTTCAATCTGAGGAATACCGCGCCTAGCTGGCGCAATGCCGTCAAGCCTGAACTGACCGAGAGTTTTATTATCCTTTGCCATTGGGCGTTCGCCTTGAACAACATGAATATCAACAGCTGTTTGATTATCAGCAGCAGTAGAATATATTTGCTTTTTATTGGTCGGAATTGTTGTGTTTCGTTCAATAAGCTTTGATACAACGCCGCCAAGAGTTTCAATACCTAACGACAGCGGAGTAACATCAAGCAACAGGATAGAACCCGCACCGGCATCGCCGGCAAGCTTTCCGCCTTGAATGGACGCGCCAAGCGCAACGCATTCGTCCGGATTTATTCCTTTGAAAGGGTCTTTACCCGTTAACTTTTTAACGGCTTCCTGTACCGCCGGTATTCTTGTTGAGCCGCCAACAAGCAATACCTTGTCAAGCTCAGACGGAGAAATATCAGCATCTTTTAACGCTGTTTGAACAGGGCCCATAGTAGCCTGCACCAAATCAGCGGTTAATTCATCAAATTTTGCTCTGGTTAATGTCATATCAAGATGTTTGGGACCATCCTGATTCATTGTAATAAATGGAAGGTTAATATTTGTGCTTGTTACGGAAGACAATTCTTTTTTAGCTTTTTCTGCGGCTTCTTTTAAACGTTGAATAGCCATTTTATCCTGTCTTAAATCTATTCCGTCGGTTCTCTTAAATTCGTCAGCCATGTATTTAATTATGCGGTCGTCAAAATCATCGCCACCAAGACGGTTATTGCCGCTTGTTGCTAAAACTTCGATAACTCCGTCGCCAATATCAATAATAGAAACGTCAAAAGTACCGCCGCCTAAATCGTATACCATGATTTTTTGTTCTTTTTCATTATCAAGACCATATGCAAGAGCCGCCGCCGTAGGTTCGTTAATAATACGCTCTACTTCAAGACCTGCAATTTTACCTGCATCCTTTGTTGCCTGACGCTGTGAATCCGTAAAATAAGCAGGTACTGTTATAACAGCCTTTATTATTGTTTCACCTAGATAACCTTCCGCGTCCATCTTAAGCTTTTGCAGAATCATTGCAGAAACTTCCTGCGGTGAATAGGATTTTTCTCCCATATTAACCTTATAATTAGAACCCATATGCCTTTTAATTGACATAACGGTATTATCCGGATTTGTTATTGCTTGACGTTTTGCAGTTTCACCAACAAGCCTTTCGCCTGCTTTTGTAAACGCCACAATAGACGGTGTTGTCCTAAATCCTTCAGAGTTAGCTATTACAACAGGCTGTCCGCCTTCCATAACAGCAACGCATGAATTTGTTGTTCCCAAGTCAATTCCAATTATTTTTGCCATTTATTATGCCTCCTAGTTTGCAACCTTTACCATGCTGCATCTTATTATTTTATCTTTATACTTATAGCCTTTTTGCATTTCCTCAACTATTTCGCCGTCACCGTAATTATCATCTTCAACATGCATAACCGCAAAATGCAGGTTATGGTCAAAAGTTTGACCTTCGGTTTCTATTACCTCAACACCGAGTTCGTCTAAAAAAGACCTTAATTGATTTAATATCATTACAATTCCTTTGTAAAAATTATCCTCCGAATTTTCGGACGCAGAAACAGCGCGTTCAAAATTATCTATTATAGGAAGAAGCTTTTCAACGGTATCTTTCACACCGTCGTCATACATGCTTATTTTTTCTTTTGTTGTACGCTTTCTGAAATTATCAAATTCCGCAAGTGTACGCTGATATTTATCAAGGTTTTCAGCTGCTTGTTTTTCTTTTTGCTTCAATTTCTCCAAAAGCGCAGCACCATCTTCGAATTCTTCTTCTAATAAATCGTTATCATTATCAGCGTCAGTTTGAGCTTCCTCGATAATTTCCATATCCGCCGTCTTTTTTTCCTTCTTTGACATTTTATCCTCCATTCCGGCCGTTACCGGCATAAATGTATTTATATTAAATTATCATTAATACTAACCTCCGCCGGATAGAGCTTTAAGCGCGTTATTTATATTTTTTACAATACCGTTAAGTATTGACGCAACTTGCGAATAATCCATCCGTGTTGGACCGATTATGCCGATGCCTCCGGCTTTTGAATCTCCAATTTGAAAATTTGCCTTTATTACGCTGCAATTTTTCATTTGAGTAATACTATTTTCATCGCCTATTACAATTTCTATATCTCCCCCTCCGCATTGCCCTAATAATGTAACTAACAGTTGCTTTTCTTCAAGCGCTTGAAAAATTTCCTTAGCTCGTTCTATATTGCTGAATTCAGGAAAAGCGAGAATGTTTTTTGTACCACTGGTATAAACCTGAACATCATCTTCATTAAATTCAATAATTAACGCATTTAAAACAGCCGCAGCTATTTTTTCATTTCCGGGGAACTTTTCTAAAAAATCGTCCATTATTCTTATTTCATCAAAAGATAAGCCGGAAAGATGCGAATTAAGGCTTATTGTCAATTTGTTTAAAGTATCAAAGCTTATGCTTTCTCCTAAATTAACCACTATATTTTTTACGGCTTTTGTATCGGTGACAACAACCGCGATAATGCTTGTTTCATCAAACGGAACAAGTTGAACATGTTTTATTCTTGCGGTTTTCATATGAGGCTCAGAGATAATCGCCGTATAATTAGTTAAAATAGAAATTGCTTTAGCGGTTTCCCTCATTAAATAATCTATTTGATTTATGTTATTTGAAATTATTTGCCGAAGAAATTCAACCTCCTCGCCCGTAAGTTCCCTATAACGCATAAGGGAATCAACATACAGCCTATAACCTTTATCGGACGGAATGCGCCCGCTGGACGCGTGCGGCTGAATTATAAGCCCTAAATCCTCAAGGTCACTCATTTCATTTCTGACCGTTGCGGAGCTTATTCCCAAATCGTATTTTTTAACGATTGTTCTTGAACCGATAGGTTCTGCCGTTGCGATATAATCATTTATTATGGCTTCCAATATTTTTATTTTTCTTTCATTTAAAACCATAACATCACATCCTGATAGAATACACATTAAAATCTTTTAATATTTATTTGCCGGCAGTATTTAACTTGCTTTTCATTTTGTTAGCACTCCGCCTGCGTGAGTGCTAACTTATAGAAATAAGATATCACCACATATAAAATATGTCAAGTAAAAATATTTTTTAAATTAATATTTTTGAACAAAAAGATAAATATTGCAAATCAATTTCTCCGGCTTGTCATATTATTTAACCTTGCTGTGTAAATTATTATTAAGCTTCCCTTCGTATTATAAACGAAACGAGGTAAATATATGAAATTTGCGTTAGTTGGAAATCCTAATTGCGGTAAAACGACATTATTTAATAAACTTACCGGTTCATCCGCAAAATCGGCAATTGGCCGGGCGTTACGGTTGACCGGAAAGAAGGCATTTTAAAAATTGGCTCGGAAACAGTAAGCATTATTGACCTCCCCGGGATTTATTCATTGTCTCCGTACAGCCCGGAAGAAATTATCGCAAGGAATTACATATTAGAAGAAAAACCGGATTTAATAATAAATATTATTGATTCTACAAATCTGGAACGAAATTTATACCTTACAACTCAGCTTTTAGAAACGGACGCAAATATCATTATTGCCTTAAATATGACGGATTTGATTAATAAAAACGGAATATTTATAGACAAATACGTACTTGCAAATTTGATTGGTATTCCTGTTGTGGAAATAAGCGCTCTTAAAAATATAGGGTTTGACGAAATGATTAATGTGGGGCTTGAAACTGCAAAGAGCCGGAGAAAAGCGTCTTCTATAATTTATTATTCACGCTTAAACAGAGAATATGAAATGATAGTAAATTTGCTTAAAAATAAAAATATTTATAACGTACTTTTTCGTGCGGGGAAAATTTTGGAAGGGGAAAGAGATTTAAGTATACTTACAAAAAATGAGATTTTACAAATTGATAAAATAATTTCTACAATAAAACCGAGGTTTTACCCTCAATGCAGTTTTGATGAATATGTCGCGGATTTAAGATATTCACACATTACAGAAGGGTATATAAAAGCCGCTGTACATAAAAGAGATATTCAAAATATTAAGGCGTACAAATTGGATGTGCTTATAACCAGCCGTTTTTTTGGAATACCGTTTTTTCTTTTTATTATGTTTATTGTTTTTCATCTTACCTTTTCTAAAAATTTATTTTTTATAACAGGAATGCCTTCTCCTCCGCTTTTATTTTCTATGTATTTAGAAGATTTATTTTCACAAATCACCGGTTTTGCGGCAAATCAACTTATAGCGTTTAATGAAAACAGCATATTATACGGTATTGTAATTAAAGCGTTGTTTACGGGAGTCGGCGGCGTAATATGCTTTCTGCCGCTTGTTTTAACTCTTTATCTTTTTTTCTGTATAATGGAGGATTCAGGTTATTTGGCAAGAGTTGCTTTTTTAATGGACGGCATTGTAAGAAAACTAGGTATATCAGGCCGGGCAATTCTTCCGCTTATAATGGGTTTCGGATGTACCGTTCCGGCAATATCCGCTACAAAGGCTCTACGTTGTGAAAAAGAAAAAAAAATTACCATAATGATGACAACGGGTTTCTCCTGCGGCGCAAAACTGCCTGTTTGGACAATTTTTGCCGCTGCGCTATTTCCTAAATGTGCAGATTTGGTTGTTTTTGCTGTATACGCCGGAGGTGTTATAATTATGTGCGTTATGGGATTTATAGTTAACAAGTTTTTTATGATTGGTGATGAGCCGTCATTTATTATGGAGCTGCCTCCGTACAGAATACCTAATCCTTATAATTTGATTATACTTCTGCGGCAAAAATTAAAAGATTTTATATACCGCGCTCTGACGATTATTTTTGCTTCAACCGTAGCAATATGGTTTTTTTCTAACTATGATTTTTCTTTACATAAGGTTACGGAAAACAGCGCAGACAGTATGCTTGGTACAGTCGGTATAATAATCCGTCCTCTTTTTGCTCCGCTTGGGTTTGCAGCAAACCCTGTTCACGGTTGGAAATCAATAGCCGCAGCTTTAACAGGACTTATAGCAAAAGAAATGATTGTTGCTTCATCCGCTGTTTTATATGCAGGAGCATCCAATGCTCTAAACGGCAGCGAAACGTTAATTTCAACGCTTCCGCAGTATTTTACACCATTAACCGGTTTATCCTTTATGTTTTTTAATCTTTTATGCTCACCGTGTATCGCAGCAATCACAACCGCTTTTGACGAATTAAAAAGCCTAAAGCAAACAATCATTACTTTAGGCTTCTGGTTTATTACAGCATATATGGTTTCATTTATTATATATCAGGCGGGAACGCTGTTAGGCTTTAATTAAAGGAATATATTCTTCAATTTTATCTAAATCGTAAAAAGAGTCAATGACTACGGAGGCTTTTGATAAATCCTGATTCCCTGATGTTTCATTTCTGTATCCTATACATTTTATACAGGCGGCGGCAGCCGCCTTAACTCCGTTTGTGGAATCCTCAAATATTACGCATTCCGTATTTTTCACATTTAAGATACTTGCCGCTTTTAAAAAAATATCTGGGGCAGGTTTGCCGCGAGACACATCCGCACCGCATACAAGCTCGTCAAAATATATTAATAATCCCGCTAAATCTAAAACCTTGTATACAAATTCCCGGGGTGATGATGAAGCTACGGCTGTTTTATAATTTTGATTTTTTATTTTTATAAGTAATTCCTCAACTCCCTTGACAGGAGGAAGCTTTTCTTCTTCGAGAAATTCGGCAAGTATTACAGCGTTTAAATCCATTAGCTCATTAACACTTTTAGTTAGGTTAAAATCTTTTTTATATTTAGCCCATCTTTCCGGGTTAGGCGTACCCGCGTATTTTTCAACCGTCTCTTTTGTAACGTTACAACCGCACCGGATAAGAACCTCCAAATCAGCTTTAAAATGAACCGGCTGGCTGTCTAGTAAAACGCCGTCCATATCAAAAATAACAGCCTTTAACATTATTTTTCCCCCTTATACTATTTTTTCCTATATTCTATATAAATGCGAGTATTCAACATTTATTAAAATAGCGAATTAATCTTAACAACAAATATCAAGATAAGCAAGAATCTTTTTTGGTATGCTATTTTTGAAAGGAGGGGACGGCATGAATCATTACAGCGTGTCTGTTCAAAAAATGATTGATTGGATTGAGCGTAATATTGAAAACAACCCAACTTTATTGGAAATGTCGAAAGAAGTCGGTTATTCACCTTATTATTGCTCCAGCCTCTTTCATAAAATTTGCGGTATGACGCTTAAAAGCTATTTAGCAGGACGCAGATTATGTTATACAGCAATCGCACTGCGCGATACAACTGACAGAATAATCGACATAGCACTGCGATACGGTTTTTCATCCCAAGAAGCCCTGACGAGGGCTTTTGTGAGAGCATATGGATGTACACCTAACGCTTATCGGATGAATCCAAGACCAATTAAGCTTTTAATAAAACAAGTTGTCCTTTATCCTGATAAAAATCTATTTGGAGGTATCGGTATGAGTACAATAAAGGAAGCAAATGTAAGGTTTGAATATATCCCCGCACATAAATATATCGGTATATGGGATTTAAAAGCAAAAGGTTACTGCGATTTTTGGGAACATCATAATTGCGACGAGGTTTGCGGAATTATTGAAAGTATGCAGCATGTTTCGCTTGAGGTTGTTGGATGTCATCAAGCCGGTTGGTTTTACGAAAACGGACAAAAAGGATATTTTTACGGTTTCGGCGTACCCTTTGATTATAACGGTAAAGTACCGGAAGGATTTCAAATTCGTGATATTCCTGCTTCAACTTATCTTGTTTTTTTTCACCCGCCTTTTGAATATCTTGCTGATAACGAAGAAGTTATGAAAAAGTTGAAGAACTCGCATGGAATTATAATCCTAAAGAAAGTGATAAATGGTGGATTCCGGGCGGTTATGAATGGAACGAAACAGTATGCCCCGATTACCAGCGTCATTTCACTGAAGTTTTAGGATATGAAGTATTACGGCCTGTAAAAAAAGTATAAAGTTTATTTAATTAAGAAAGCGGGAAATAATTAATCCCGCTTTCTTTACGATTTTAATTTTATTACTCCAATGAAAAGAATAATTCTTTTCGTTGGAGCAGTAATAATCTAATCCTACAATAAAACTTTTCTAAGGTACTGCCCTGTATAAGAATTTTCCACCTTAGCAACCTCCTCCGGCGTACCTAAAGCAACAACATATCCTCCGTTTTTACCGCCCTCCGGACCCATGTCGATTATATAATCAGCCGATTTTATCACATCAAGGTTATGTTCTACTACTATAACGGAATGTCCCTGCTCTGCCAGTTTTTGAATTGAAACCAACAGTTTTTCTATGTCTGCAGAATGGAGTCCTGTTGTTGGCTCGTCAAGAATATAAAGGTTGTGATTACCTCGCTTTATTTTTCCAAGCTCATAAGATAATTTTACCCGCTGCGCTTCGCCGCCGGATAAAGTCGGCGCACTCTGCCCTAATGTCAGATACCCCAACCCCAATTCATTCATAATCCCAAGCTTATGCCGTATAAGCTTTTCCTCCGCAAAGAACTCAAAAGATTCTTCGACTGTCATTTCAAGGACATCCGCAATGTTTTTACCGTTATAGCGTATTTCAAGTCCGTCTTGCGTAAAACGCCTACCTTTACATGCAGGGCATATACTCTCAATATCTGCCATGAATTGTAAATTAGTAACAAGAATCCCATCGCCGGTACATTGTTCACATCGAGCGCCGTTAGCGTGCGTTAAACTAAAATCTATCGCCGTATAACCTTTAGATACAGCATCAGCGGTTGATGCGAACAATGTGCGTATACGGTCGTAAATACCAGTGTAAGTCGCCGGATTGGATTTGCTGTTGCGCCCGATAGGCGACTGGTCGATTGTAATAACGTTACTGATGCAATCATAACCATAAATATAATCCAATTTACCGGGAATAACACGCGCACCGCGTTTTAATACATCCAATTGTTTTGATAACGTTTCAAATATCAATGTAGATTTTCCCGAACCTGATACGCCGGTAACACATACAAACAATCCAAGCGGAATTTCTACAGTTATGTTTTTTAAGTTATTTTCCTTTGCGCCTTGTAATGTAATACGTTTATCACTTGGCATACGCCTTTTTTCGGGTAAAGGAATGATACGCTTGCCGGTCATAAACGCGCCAGACAAACAATTTTCATCCGCCATAAATTGTGCGGGAACACCGGTTGAAATTATTCTTCCGCCGTGTGTGCCTGCTCCCGAACCTATCTCGATAAGATAGTCAGCGGAACGCATGGTGTCAAGGTCATGCTCAACAACGACAACAGTATTTCCAATGTCACGCAGCTTCTGCATAATTTTAATTATCTTTTCAGAATCACGCGGATGTAATCCAATGCTTGGTTCGTCCATAACATATAGTATCCCCCGAAGTTCACTGGATATTTGAGTTGACATTTTAATACGCTGCATTTCACCGCCGGAGATAGAATCGCTTCGCCGTCCAAGACACAGATAATGTAATCCTATATCAACAAGAAGCTGAAGCCGCGAAACAATTTCACGAACGATAGAATCGGCAACATCTTTATGCTTTAACGGAATTTCTAAATTATTTAAAAACTCAATTGCCTCCGGAAATTGCATCTTGCTTAATGTGTTTATATCCATGCCGCTTACGGTAATCCCAAGCCGCGAAGCTTTGAGCCGCGAGCCGTTGCAATCCGGACAAATCATTTCAATCATAGCTTCTTTAACGAAACCCGGTTCATATGTGTCGGCGTTACCGGCTTTACGAATGTATTGCCGATACCAACTTTCCAATTCTTTAATAAACCCCGCAAAAGGATAACTGCGTCCGGTAATCCAATGCATTTTAGACATAAAAGGCGGTTGTATTAATGTTATCTGCTCACCCTTTGTTCCGTTGAACAACATATCGCGTATATGTTCTGGATAGTCTTGAAATGGAGTTTCAAGCGAAAAACCGTATTTTATTGAAAGACTGTACAAAAGTACCGTCCGCCAGCTGTTTTTAGCCCGAGGGTCAAATAGGACATTTGTATATAAAGCACCTTGCATAATACTCTTTTGCGGATTCGGTACAATAAAACGCGGTTCCGCAATATGTGAAGTTCCTACGCCCAAGCAAGTATCACAGGAGCTTGACGGTATATTAAAAGAGAAGTGGTGCGGTTGCAATTCGCACAGTATATAATGATGCAACGGACAACCCAACCCGGCTAATGCGTCATAATCCGCCGCTTCATGTGTTATGTTGAGCCGTACCATTAATTCATCATCGAGAGCGTTTACAACAGATTCGATGGATTTTGCAATTTGCAAATAGGTTTCACTTTTTATTGTTAGCTTGTCTAATAAAATTTCTATGTGATAATCCTTACTCTCATCTGGTTCATATGGCTTTTGAGAAAGGTCATAGGGCTGACCATCAATTAGTAAGTGTTTATACCCTCTCTTTCGTATTTTTTCAAATAAAAATTCATAATCCTCGCCATATATTTTGTTTGCTGTTGTATATAATTCCACCACCGCTCCCTGCGGTAATGAGGCGATATGTTCAGCCATACGCGCCGAACTGACAGGTTCCAGAACATGACCGCAGACCGGACACTTGCCTTTTCCGACAGTTGCAAACAACAACCTCAGATAATCATTAATGTCTGTAACAGTACCGATTGTTGAACGAGGGTTGTTATTTCCTTTTTTCTGTTCTATTGCGATGACGGGCGACAGACCGCGGACATAGTCTACGTTAGGTTTTTTCACTTGATTTATACGGCTCTTGGCAAAATTAGAAACCGACCTAAGAAAACGCCGCTGCGCTTCACCGTAAATAACATCGAACGCTAGCGAGGATTTTCCTGACCCTGATACACCGGTAATAACCGTTAGTTTATCCTGCGGTATCTCCACATTGATGTTTTTGAGGTTATTCTGCTTTGCACCGATTACTTCTATAACTCCTCTTTTTTCAGACATTTTTATTCTCCTCCTTAATATAAAAATAGGCTTTTTCATCAAGCGTTAGTTTGCTTTTCTTAAATATGCGAATAGGATGTGTGGCTTGCATAATTACACCTTTTTCAACTAAATATTCCACAGGAGCAGACCCACAGTGTTCCCAAATATGCGAAACCGCTTTAATTTCACCATCGCTTAAGAAACGAAGGATGTGCTTACTCCACCAATCCATATGCTGCATTAAATAATCATCCAATACCTTTAGAGTATTAATAATATCTTCTTTCGACATTGCCATTGTACTTGGCTTAACGTAAATTTCTTGCATAAGGCTTTGATTAAGCTCCAGCGCCCGATTTATTGCTTCACGATTTGGATTTTCTCCATGCCATATTAATTCCATTTCGGCAATAATAGGAGCACATAATTGCAAAAACCGCTGAGCGTACAATGGGTTATTTAAAACAATCGCTTGTTTCTCCGCTTTATGCATCCAACCAAGTAATTCTCCTATCTTCGCTGCAAATGATTTTGGTGCATCATCTTCTCCGATTTTTCGCGCATCCTCGAATAGTTCATACAGAGATTCATCTTTTGAGAACACTAACTTTCCCTCACCATATTTACCATGGTCATAACCATTTCTTACTTTTTGTAATTCATTTTTAAATTTTGCAAGTTCTCCTATAGCGGAAATATTAATTTCGATTCCGTCTTCTTCAATAACATAAACCCATCTATTAAAAAATTCCGTACCATCCCTAACTATTAGCTCCACATCAATATCGCTTCTTTCCCAAACAGTTCCGTATGCCAAACTGCCATATAGTAATAATGCAACCACATTTGGGTCTTTTTTTACCCGCTCTGTAAAAATATTTAACGCTTGTAAATGTTTTTCTCTCTGTGTCATACTCACATCTCCTTATTTTTTATTATGTTTAACGCAATGCGGCTTAAAATCAACACCTCCTTCGGCAAAAAGCAAAATAAAACACCCTGTTTCATTTTGGTTTCGGATTTTTAATCCGAATCCCATTTGAAACAGGGTGTTAATTTTAATTTTATAATTTAATTTTTGAATTTTGCTTTTATTATATTTATTAGATTGTGTATTATTTCGCCATCGTTCTCGCCGTTCAAGCATAATTGACCTCCGCATAAAACAGTAAATATGAGTATAGCACATGCAATGGAGAATAACAACCTGTTGAAAAAATTTTGTTTACATGCCAACGGCACTACATTGGTTCATACAAATAAATGATTTTAAAGCAACGCCGATATCTTCAGCAATTACATTGCATTTAGTTACCAATAAAAAATATATATTTTTTCCATATTCATCGCTTAAGCTCTCATAATTTGCCTGACCTTTTGAAATTATTATATCCGCATTTTGATATATTTGCTTAAATTCATCGCTGGTACGTGATAAAACAGTTCCGAATGAATTATCTCCATTACTGATTATTTTTGCATATTCATCTATTCCAACAAAATAAGCGTCTGCTTCAATCGAATCATTAACTATCGGTTTTCCCCGAACACAAAAAAATATATCAATATTAGGATTCTGCTTTTTAATTTCTTTGATAAGGAGCTTATCAAGGCAAATCTCACCGCAATTATCCCCAATATATAATAATTTTTTGCTTTTTTTAATATCTTTTTGCATTTTATCTAAGTGGTTGATATCTAATGAAATTTTATCTGAATCTTCAAAACATTGCATAATATCGTTCATACTGCTGTTATGAATAGGGTTAAAATCGATAATATTTCCAATAATCGCATATAAAACTGCTTTTTCAATCGGATTTGAAGCGCATTCTATCTTTTTTTCAAAGGTATCCGTCATACCCATAAATAGTTTATTATAATACATTCTTATTTCTGAGTAAGGGTCATCATTGCCAATATGTTCTGTTAATAACTTAAAAGTCATTCCAAAAATTTCGGGGTTGGTTTCTTTAAAACTAATATCTCCTAGGCAGTTGAATACTTTTTTGAATAACAATTCTTTGTTTTCTGCATTCGTCATATCTGCAACTTTAACAACTTGATTGATTAAACATGGTAAACATTTATAATTAATTTTCATGTGCCCCCCTAATTATGGCATGACGTATTTTTTAGTTATTTGGAATATACTGCTTATGACACTGAGTTAACAATTTCCATATCTATTCTATCCCAATCGTCGATTTTAACTCTATTTGTTTCAATAAATCCTGCTTTTTTATAGCATTTTAATGCGCTTTCGTTAAAAGTAAAAACTCCTAAAGTTAATTTTTTTAGATATAATTTATTAAAAGCATAATCAGTAAGTATTTTGAGAGTATCCGTTCCGTAACCTTTGAATCTGTAATCATCATAAATCAAGAATCTTGCGATTCCTCCACGTTCTTCATTTTTATGTAATATTAATTCAAGTGAGCCGATTATAATATCGTCATTTAGAATTGTAATGAATAAAGATTCTTCATTTCTATTTTTTTGAAAATTTAAGATTTGTTCCAAAGTAATTGAGTCGTGAAAAAACGTTTGCCATAACCGCATTGACCAATAAATTCTTCGAATTTATTTTCCAAACAATCAACAATAAGGGAAACATCTTTTTCTTTAGTTTTTCGTATCGATATCATATTTTATTATCAACCTTTCTACGGAAATATAAATTTTAAAATCCTTCGCCGTTATCATCAAATGCAAAAATATTTTACTTTGATTTATATTATACAGCATAGCTGCGCCGAATTAAATCCATATTGGTAAGTTTTTTGATTTCTGACATATTATTGACATCCAAATTACAAGCTGATATTATAAATAATGTAATCCAAAGGATTACATCACCGCGCAGGGGGAGACACCCATAATTAAAAACATTAACGCGGTATAAAATTTGTTATAAGGGGGAGGACACCCATCGAAAAAAACGTAATTGTAACAGATTGTTCAGGAAACGAACTTGGACTTACTTACCTCAAACGAGCAAAGGGGTTAATTAAAAAGGGTCGGGCTTACGTTTTAAGTGAACATCATATACGCATGAAAGACGTCTGTCCGACAGAGATGGAGGACAATATAATGAATAATTTAAATATAGAAAATAGCAATATTAATTTTGATAATGGTGCGTCAACCGAAAAAATTGATTTAAATGATATTAATGTATGCGATACACCTGTTAAGCTTTATTTTAACGCTAGGGATTGGCATTTTAATAATAAATGTAAAAAAATAGGATGCCGCACTTATGTAACCGATTTTTTTGGTAATATGGTTGAAGCGTATTGTATTGGAAACTGGAATAAAGACTGGACTGAGATACACTCAGAACAGCTAACATTAAAGAAAAACACAGACCATATCTTTACGTTTTGGCTTAACGGCGGTGAAAACGATAGGTATGAGGAGGTTTGCTCCTTTGAAATCCTGTTTAACGACGATTACGAAAACAGATACATTTACAAGTTAAATAGAAATTATATTAAATATTCCATGTATTATCAAGGTTGGTATCTTTATGAAATACCATTTACAACCAAAAACAATGAGTATACACAGCTAAGGTTCAGTGCTTTCGACGCGCATTGTGCTATAATCCCCGCAAAAGATAAATCGTTTTATGGCAACCTAGCACATGAAGAACCGGTTTCTGAAGTTCCTCAAAGGCATAATTTAGTGTTTTCAGAAGGTTATCCGAGAGACTCTCACTGGTCATGGAAAGTTTTTGGTAAAAAGAACGAAAGTAATTCATGGAACGGTATAAATATTCCTAATTTCAATATGCCGGATATCAATATTCCCGAAGGATTTTTTAATCAAAACAATATTAACATTCAAGAAAAAATTTTAGAGCGAATTGATATTGACGATATCATAAGTCGAATTGATTTAGATGATATTGCGGATGAAATTGCTGATAGATTAAATGATGAATTAGAAAATCTCATTAATATCGATAATTTAGCGAACGAAATAAAAAAACAAGTTAAAAGCCAGTTCCGATCATAAGTATTTTATAAAATTAAAACCTCAAAACAGGCAGATATTACAACCTGTTTTGAGGTTTTTTTATTTTTTTAATTATTTTTAATTTTTTAAATTCTTAAACATATAAACCGATTCGGTACTGTCTATATAACCGTTTTTATGATAAAACTTATACGCCGGTATGCTTTTTGATGTATACAGTGTCATGTTATTAACGCCATTTTTTTTCAAATCTGCTTCAATCTCGTTTAAAAATTCTGAGCCGACTCCATGATTTTGCAAATCTAATGTAATAAAAATTTCTTTTATATAATATTGGACGCTGTTAAAATAATCGCTTATCTCCCCAAAACACGCGCCATAAAGCGCTCCATTGTGTATAAAAGAATATCCGGTAAACTTAGGAGAATAATACATATCGGTAAAATACCTTATTGTATTGTCCAATTTTAACCAATTGTATCCCCACTGCTTAGATGTAAATATCTCATAATAAATCTCCGCAAGGCGATTCAGTTCGGATAATTCTAATTTTTTAATCATTTGCGCCACCGCTTTATTTTAAATTTTCGGGATTCAACGCTTCAAGCTCCGGTAAAATAAAAATACCGTCACGCCTTATAAGCTCGTCGTCAAAGTATATTTCGCCGCCTCCGTACTCCTTGGTTTGGATACATACTAAATCCCAATGTATAGCGCTTTTATTTGAGTTTGACGCTTCGTCATAACAAGCGCCGGGAGTAAAGTGGAATGAACCGCTTATTTTTTCGTCAAACAACGTATTTTTTGCCGGGGATGTTATATAAGGGTTAACCCCTAAAGCAAATTCTCCGATAAAGCGTGCTCCTTCGTCTGTGTCGAGTATCTTGTTTATACGCTCGTTGTCATTAGATTCTGCTTTTATAATTTTTCCGTCTTTAAATTCTAAACGTATTTTCTCAAAAGTGAAGCCCTGATAATTGCTTGGTGCGTTAAAAGTTACATATCCGTTTACAGAATCCTTAACCGGAGCGGTATACACCTCGCCGTCAGGAATATTTCTTGTACCGTCGCATTTAATAACAGGTATTCCCTTAATTGAAAATTTAAGATCACAAGTATCGCTTTTAATATGAACCTTGTCCGTCTTTTCCATAACGGAAACAAGCGCATCCATTGCCTTACTCATTTTTTTGTAGTCCATATTGCAAACATTATAATAGAATTCTTCATATGCTTCACTGGACATCGACGCTTGCTGTGCGCTTCCCGGCGACGGATAAGTTAAAACCACCCATTTTGTTTTAGGTACGCGTATCTCCATATTAATAGGCTTATTATACAGCCTTTGGTACATTTCACGCTTATCCTCCGGTATATCGTTTAATTCCGCTTGGTTAGTCAACGCTCTTACAGCGATATAAGCTTGCATCTCTTCCATTTTAAACGCGTCGTATTTAGCTTGCAGTTTAATTTGCTCCTCGCTTGAGCCGATAAGCCAGTCTCTTTGTATCCTTTCGTGAACGATATTTACAAACGGCAAAGCTTTAACCTTATAAGCTTCTTTTACTAAAAGGTCAACAAGCTCAAGCCCTTCTATACCGTTTGCTTCTATCCATACGCGTTCTCCCGGCTTTAATTCACACGAATAATTAATAAGCTTTTCAGCAAGTATTTGATTCCTTTGATCCATAAGTTTTCTCTCCTTATTTATACTCGCGAAATTAATTATTTACAACCCATGCGCGAAGGTTTACAGGGTATTCTGAGTTGACATTCCTTTTTATTCGCGAGTAATATGCAACGGTTACATACGCGTATATTTTTTTATATATCCAAATCCTACGGCTGTTGGCCCGATATGTGAGCCTATTGTTACGCCTACATTCATAATAGGATAGCTTAATTTTATACCGTATTCTGATTCAACGGTTTTGGAAAATTCTGAAATTTCTTCAAATTCATCGGCTGACCCCATAAAAAATTCATAATCCTCCATTTTTCCGCCAACATCTTTAATAATATACTCTACAAGCTCATTGAGAGCTTTTTTTCGGCCGCGTACTTTACTAATCGGAAGCAGTTCCCCATCTCTAAGCACAATAATAGGCTTAATATTAAGAAGACTTCCCGCAAGGGCATTTGCTTTACCAACACGCCCGCCTTTTTGCAAATATATTAACGAATCCACAGTTACATACATAATGCATGTTTCTTTTAAAATATTTATTTTTTTATAAATTTCCGAAGCGGAATACCCCGCGTTTTTCATTTTTGCAGCTTCTAAAACAACTGCGCCCTGCGCGCATGTTGCTTGGGTTGAATCAACAACATAAACCTTTGTTTCGCCCAGTTCCTCATTTACAATAACAGCCGCGTTTACCGCGCTTTGATAAGAACCGCTGAATTTACTTGTTAACCCAAAGCAGACAACCTCCATACCCTGACTCGTATATTTGCGAAATTCTTCGGCATAGGTTGCAATAGTCGGCAGTGATGTTTTAGGATAAACATCTTTACTTCTCATAATTCTATAAAACTCTGAATTAGATATTTCAATATTTTCTTTTTGGTATTTCTCACCATCAAAAGAAATATAAAAAGGCACAATTGCGATATCATACTCTTTAATTAAATCGTCCGTCAAATCGCATGAACTGTCTGAAATAATTTTTACACCGGACATTAACTTAAAACCTCCTAACATAGAATATCAATATTCTATACATAATTGGCAAACATGTCCAGTCTTTTTATATTTAAGCTCCAAAATACCAAGCAAATTTACGTAATTAAGTTAACCGGTTATAAAAAAAATGCATTAATAAGTTATAAAAAACAACTTGCAATATATAAAAAAAAAAATCCCGGAACACCAAGAATGCCAATTATACTTCCGCTTAGAATATTAATACCCACCGTACCGCCTAAAAGTCCGCCGATTGTTAGATTAGTAAAAAAAACAGCGCATAAGCCAATCGTGCCCCGCATAATGAACTTAAATAAATATTTTAAGTGTTTTGAAAATAAAAGAAGGCACATAAGTATAGCAGCCGCTGTAATCACCCAAAAAAAAGCGCTGGTTGAATCAAGGTAATCAAAAAAATTTTGTAAATTCATAAAATCCCCCTACCCAACTAAAATAATAAACATTATAAATTAATCGGCGTTCCATGAGCCATAAGCCCCCGCTCTTTACATTTTTGCAAATAGTATTGATATTTCATATTAAGCGATTGAATCTCAAAAATACAACTATCTATTAAAACCGGCTCTGTAACCTGATCGAAACTGTTATGCAGGTTATCTAAATCGTCTTTTATTTTTTCAAGTGTGTGTAAAATTTCAAGGTCTTCATTTTGTACATTCATAGTTGATTTTGATAATTTGAATTTTTTTTGCCAAATATTTTTACTCGTGCTTATTACCGCCGACATAAATTCACTCCTTATCACAAGCCATTCCACATTATCGCATTATTATCTTTAAATGATAAGCTTGTATATATATTGTTTTAATAAGTATAGTCATGAATTTTCTATTTTATTCCATATATATGCTTTTACAAATAAAAAAACCACCTCATATAATAAGAAGTGGTTTTAAAAATTTATAAATTATGCTTTATATCCTCTGCTTTTATCTTCCGGAACATATTCGGTTAATACGCCGTTTTTATAAGTCAACCCTGCATAAAGCTGTTGTGAATTTTCCATAACAGGCGGCGCATCTTCGGTTTTTGCAAGTTCCTTCCAATCAATAAGCATGGTTTTTAGTAAATCGGTAGCTTTTTTAAGCGGCTTTAAGCTTTTTGAAAAATATGCTTTTATTAATAGAGAGTTTATGTGAATATATGTTTTTACTAATTCCTTTGAAATCTCATATTTAAAATCAAGTGATTTCATCAACAGCATTAAAAAATCTCTCGATTTAGAAATGTGTGTTTGAAATAAATCAATTTCACCGGATTCCAAAGCTTTTTTCGCTTCATCTGCATGGTCTAAAATCAATTCATAATTGATAATAACCAAACCGAGCGGAGTCGCATTAGATACTTTAACTACATAATCTTCTTTTAAATTTCCCATTTCAATCTTCCTAACCTAGATATATTGGAAAATACAAATAACTAACCTTTTACAGTAATTGCAAAATTGACTGCGGACGTTGATTAGCCTGAGCTATAACCGAAATTGCAGCTTGTGCAATAACTCCTTTAGACGAATACAGCGTTGATTCCGCAGCCATATCTGTATCCTCGATTCTGCTTCTGGCTTGATCGGTGTTAGCCGCTGTGGTATCTAAGCTTGTAATTGTATGTTCAAGACGATTTTGTGTCGCGCCTAAATGTGCTCTTAATGCCGATACTTTATTAATAGCAATATCTACTATATCAATAGATTTAGTTGCGTTATCGGCAGTATTGCATTGAATATTTTCAATACCCATGGTTTTACTTGTTACCTTTGGGATAGAAAAATCCAATTCCATTGATTGATTCGGACCTATTTGAAGCGTAAGCTCGTTTGTAAATTTTTCAAGATCTGTTAGGTTTCCGTATTTCAATTCATCGCCAACAGCATATTTATATAATTCCCCGCTTAATATCTTAACCTTGTTAAACTCTGTTTTTGCCGAAGTAGCTGTTATTTCTTCCTCCAACGCAGTAATCTCCATTTGAATATTTGCGCGGTCATCATCCTCTAAAGTACCGTTAGCGGCTTGAACACATAATTCCCTCATCCTCTGCATCATATTTTCAATTTCACCCAGAGCGCCTTCCGCTGTTTGAATTAGAGAAATACCGTCCAAAGCGTTCTGGCTGGCAGTTTGTAAACCCTGTATTTGAGTTTTTAATTTATTTGTTATTGCCATTCCCGCCGCATCGTCCTTAGCAGAATTTATTTTTGTACCAAGCGTTAAGTTATTAACCGCTCTATTTATAACCTTGTTTGATTTACCTAGATTTGTTGTTGCTTGTAAAGCTGGTATATTATTTGAGATTATCAATTTTATTACTCCCCTTTCCGGTATCCGTTTTTAATTTTGTAGTTTTGTATTCCTTATCCTGTTCATCAAGATACCGGACAAGGTTATTAATTAATTTATAAGTTTTTGATGGCATGACAGTTTTTTTTTCCATAATTCCCCCACCAGCGGTTTATACCGCAAATTCAAATTCCGAAACCGTTGGTTTACCAGTGTTTTCAACCGGCATAACTTCATTTTCAAAAATATTTTTTTCGCTTTCCACATCAAAAATCAGCTTTGAAATATTAAACCCTGCGTTTTCAACAAAACCTATAAGCTCGTCCTTAGAATTCTGTAATCTTTTTAATGAGGTTTGATCCGGTACGCAAACCCGTATCCGTGCTTCATCACCGGTTACATTAATATACATCGAAACATTACCTAAATTTGTCGTATCCAACGACATATATATCATAACGTCCTCAGAATTGCCAATATTTTCGTTTAATACATACATGTTAACACCCCCTATTTTATCGTGGAGTTTAACAGGTATTTGAAAATAATCGTTACCGGGTCTTTGATGTATAAAATTTTGTAATCTAATCGCGTTTTGTATGATATTTATTCGTTCGGCCATTCCAACAGACATATCATTTTGGGCTAATTGCGGTAAAGCTTCTGATAAAGCAGGAAGCCTTTCTAATAAATCGTCTTCATCGAAAATTGAGCTTAGCTCCATTTCATCTGCAATTTTTGTTTCATTTAGTTTATCGGCAATAAAATGCGGCTTCTTAAGCATGTTGGATGCCGCAAACATATTATTTATTGTGGCAGGTATGTTGTTTTCTTCCATCCATCTAATTACTTGCGGCGGGATATCATTTATTTCATTAATTATGTTTGCATACCTCTCAAAAACCGGCTCGGCTTGAGCTTCGCTTTTTTCTTCAAGCAGTTTTGTTATTTCTGTAAGCGGTAAATCCATGAAGTTAGGATTTTCTTCAATTACTTTTCCAAATGCAAATGAGTTAGCTTTTAAAGTTATTTCATTAAGCAGCAGGCTTAATCGTTCGTTTTTTAAAATATACCGGTTTCTTTCATCCCCACCGTTTTCAACTGCATCTTCGCCCATTTTTATATTATTTTCTGTTTTTCCCATCAGATTTTCGTCAAGCACCGAATTTACAGTACGCATTATACTATCATCAGCATCACGCCGAACCTTTTGCTCGGATTTGTCATCCACTTTTATATCAATATCTGTTTTTTTAGATTTAGTTCTTTGAAAATATTTTGCGTCGCTAAACAAATTACCCAGTGTCATATCGGAATCTTTTTTTATCGAAACACCAAGCCCAACAGATTCATCCTTTGTAATCGTACTTAACATCCTATATACCGCAACCATTGCTTCTCTTGTCATATCGCTAATAATATTTGCGTTATCCAATTCCATTATATAATTAGCGACTCTGTCTTTTATCCCTGTTCCGTAAGCTCCGTTAAACTTGTCGATATATTCCAAAACCTCATCTATATGCATGTTTGTAGGATTCATATTGTTTTTAATCATATCGACAGCTATGTACGGATGCAGCCTGTCATATACCGCGTTGATTTTTGAATCTATATTTGTTACACGCAGTATATTTTCCTCATTAACCTCAATGTCGTTTCTTGAAAGTATAACAGCAGCTTTAATATTTTCCTCCGTTGCTTCTATTCCCAACTTATTTAACAAATCGGAGAACTGGCCGCGTACCTTGGAAAAACTGTCTCCGTACTTAGGACTGACCTTTGTTCCTGCGCTTTCATAATTATCCGTAATTTTAGACGATGATTCGTGAACGCCGTTAACGGAAAAAGCAACCTTTCTGGTTATGATATCTCCAAATACATTGTTAGATACAGGCTTAAAGCTTTTTACCTTATCATATAAATCGGTTATTTCATCAATATTCTCCTGATTTGCGGAAACACCCATTACCTTAAAACTTTTTTCATAAGTTTGCCTTTCCATATGTTTTAAGGTCTCAAGCGCTTCCTGAATCGGCATTGTATTTATATTTATATTTTTATTAGCCAAACGAAGCGCCGCTTCTGATGTTAGTTTAAACTGTATCTCCACAAGCCTTCTTTTTGCCGTTATCGCTTCGTCAGATGGAGGTTCTGCAACTGCCCGGGGTAAATTCATGCTGATTAAATTACGAATAGTCAAATCCCGTCCGGTGCGTATTGCGTGTTCAATATTTTTGGTGGTTACTTTAGGTAAAGTTTCTATAGCTTTATCGTATTCGCTAAGTAAAGCGGCGTACGCTTCGTTTTGCTCCTCCGAAAAAATTTCAATATCCGACGCGCGTTTATTATTTTTTATATTTTCACATGCAAGGTTTAAAAGCTTTTCTAAGTCATATCCCCCAATGTCCCGTAAAAATAATGCTTTATTTAAATTATCAGCGGTTAAAGGTATATCGTTACCAACCAGCAGCTTTGACATATCCATATTTTCGCTGCTTACCGGAAACCCTTCCCTTTCCAACACTTTTTGAATTTCATTTTCAAGATTGTTCATATTGGCGGATAATAGGGCGTTATTTCCTTGCGAAAGTATCGAATATTTAGCTTTATATATATTTTCCAATGTAAGCTTTCTGCCTAAACGCAGCAAAGATACAATTGCGTCGTCGTTAAACTCTTTAATTTCCTTCCACTTGGACATAACGGATTCCAAGCGGGTAATGTTTTGCTTGTTTTCGTTCAATCCGTGGTTTTCAAGTATTTCCTTTAAATCTATATGTTCTTCATTTGGCTCATTTTTAGGGGAATCCATCTTATGTACTTCCCGCTCTTTATTAACATGCCTTTCAATGCGTCCTTTTGATTCCGCTTCCTTAACAACGGAGCTTAACATATCAAGACTCATTTTTTCAAGAGACAACCCCGAAGCTATTAATTCATTTATAGCACTGTGAGTCGCATTTTCTTTTATACCTTTTATTTTATGTTTTATTCTTGAAACGGCTTCCGCAGCTTTTTTCTGATTTTCAACATATGCATCATCGGTTTTTATATCTTCTTGATACATTCCTTGCTTTTTAAACAACTCCATCATTTCATCTTTAGATAATTGTTTTCTGTTTTGTGTTTGTATGGCGGTGCTTACTTGCTTTAAAGCAAATGTATTTTTATCGGTTTTTACAACTTCAAATAAAAGCTCGTCACCGGCTTTAACATTGGTTTTTAATTTGTTTAAATCTGCTTCAAACGAAAAATTTTCATTTACATATAATGAAGCTTTTTTGTTTTCAACATTCGTAACTGTAGCCTTTATAATATTGCCTAACTGTGAGGCAAGTGTATCTTCTTTTCCCTTTTTCTTTTCAAAAATTATATTTTTGGTATCAGGTAATATTTTTATATCATACAAGATAATTCAGCTCCTCTGGTTTCATTAAAGCGGTAATATCTTTTAACAAGCCGTTTGATAAACCGTGTAAAATTATCATAAAAAATATTATTATACTAAGTGAGGGATGAAATTAAAATGCTTTTCTTTCATTTTCATCCCGAACGACGTTGATACTGCATGAGGGATTTTTTTTATCCCTCATGCAGTATATAAATATAATTTCGGCTTTTTAAGTAAATATATTAAGGTATAACTTAAAAACGCAGTTTAATATAGTTGTTCATAAGTAAATGTGTATGTATAATACAAATAAATTAAAATAGAAAATAATTAAAATAAAAATTTAAAAGTATGAGGAGACTTATGATTTACATAGATTATTTTACATTCCCTAATGATGATATGGAATATGACTTTTTTATAAAAGAACAAAGAACATGCTACGATTCATATTATCCTTTTAAAATATTATCAGAGCATGGTCTTGAGAGAATAGATTTTGACCCAATTACAATTTTATATGGCGGAAATGGTTCCGGAAAATCAACCGCTTTAAATATCATAGCGGAAAAATTAGAAATTACGCGTGACTCAGTTTATAATAAATCGAATTTTTATCCTAAATATGTAAGCATGTGCGGGGTGTATTTAAAAACAGAAATTCCTGAAAAAAGCAGAATAATTACAAGCGATGATGTTTTTGATTATATGTTGAATATACGCAAACTTAATGAGGGAATCGACCAAAAAAGAGAAGAACTTTTTGATGAATACTTAGATGCAAAATATTCAGATTTTAAATTAAAGTCTATTGCTGACTACGAACAATTAAAAAAGGTAAATAAAACCAGAAGAAAAACACAATCACGTTTTGTTAGAAGTGAATTAATAGATAATGTAAGGGAATATTCAAACGGGGAAAGTGCATACAAATATTTTATTGAAAAAATAGAGGAAAACGGTCTATATATATTAGATGAACCGGAAAATAGCCTTTCTCCAAAACGCCAAATAGAATTAACGAGTTTTATTCAGGACTCCGTACGTTTTTTTGGATGTCAGTTTATTTTATCAACACATTCTCCGTTTCTGCTTGCTCTTAAAGGAGCAAAAATATATGACCTTGATGAAAACCCCGTTAACATAAAAAAATGGACAGAATTAGAAAATGTACGTATTTATCATGATTTTTTTAAATTACATAATAATGAATTTTGAATTTAAACTCACGAATAAAAAGGAATGCCAACAAATGCGCTCATACCTAGCCAACCGTTGCGCATATGTTGGTAAATGATTAATTTCACGAGTATAAACTATACTCCGAATGAAAAAAATAAGCACTTTGCAAATAAAATTATTAAATCGTTTGCAAAATGCTTATTTTTAAATTATATCTGTTCACATGCATTTTTAAATTTTATTTTTAAGCTGTTTCAATCGCGCTTGCTTCTTTAAGCCCTAAATATTCTATAGCTTCCTCAACCATTTTATATTTTAATATTTTCCCGGCGGCGTTCATTGGAAAAGAATCTACAAAACGTACATATTTCGGCGTTTTATGCTTTGCCATATGTGTGCGCACATATTCTTTTATTTCTTCTTCGCTGGATTCCACTTGCTCCTTTAATATGACACAAGCTAAAATTTCTTCGCCGTATTGTTTATCCGGTACGCCGATAACCTGCACGTCCTTTACTTTTTCGTGAGTATAAATAAAATCTTCTATCTCCTTCGGATATATATTTTCTCCTCCGCGGATAATCATATCTTTTATTCGTCCGGTAATTTTATAATTACCGTCAGGCAATCTGCGCGCTAAGTCGCCGGTATGTAACCAGCCGTCTTTGTCAATAGCGTTTGCCGTTGCTTCCGGCATTTTATAATACCCCTTCATTATGTTGTATCCGCGAGCGACAAATTCTCCATCTTCGTTATCTGGTAAATCACAGCCGGTTTGAGGGTCAACAATTTTACATTCAATACCCGGCAGCGGCCGTCCAACAGTATTTACCTTTACCTCGATAGGGTCGTCTGAAAAACTCATGGTACATCCCGGCGAGCTTTCCGTTTGCCCAAACACTATTGTAATTTCTTTCATATTCATTTTTTCAATAACATCACGCATTACCTTTACAGGACATGGGCTTCCCGCCATAATCCCCGTACGTACATGCGAAAAATCTGTTTTATCAAAATCTTCGTGCTCCAACATTGCAATAAACATAGTTGGTACTCCGTGAAAGGCTGTTATTTTTTCCTTTGTTACGCTTTCAAGCGAAAGCCTTGGTGAAAAATACGGCATAGGGCATATGGTAGTACCGTGGGTCATCGCTGCCGTCATAGCCAAAACCATTCCAAAACAATGGAACATCGGTACATGAATCATCAGCCTGTCGGCTGTTGAAAAATCCATGCGGTCGCCTATATTTTTACCGTTGTTAACTACATTGTAATGAGTAAGCATAACACCCTTGGGAAATCCTGTTGTTCCCGATGTATATTGCATGTTACATACATCATGCCTGCTCATCATAGCCATGCGGTGATAAACTGTTTCTATAGGAGTTTTATCGGCATATAAAGTTTCCTCCCATGTAAGACATCCCGGCTGTTTTGAATCCACCGTTATTACATTACGCAAAAATGGCAAACGCTTTGAATGAAGCTGAGTACCTTCTTTAAACTTGAAAGCTCCGGGCAAATCTCCTTTATTATTCCTACATAATCCGAATCCTTATGTCCGTCTATTAAAACAAGTGTATGTGTATCCGATTGGCGCAGGAGATATTCCGCCTCATGGATTTTATACGCAGAATTCACTGTAACAAGTATCGCGCCGATTTTAGTAGCCGCCCAAAAGGTTATAAACCATTGCGGAACATTTGTAGCCCAAATCGCTACTTTATCGCCTTTTTTTACCCCAAGCGATATCAACGCCCGCGCAAAGGTATCAACATCGTCGCGGAATTCCTGATATGTTCTCGTGTAATCTAAAACTGTATACCTAAAGGCATATTGGTCGGGAAATTCTTCAACAATCCGGTCAAGTACCTGCGGAAATGTTAAATCAATTAAAGTTTCCTTTTCCCATATATATTTACCTGTTTTTGCCCTGTTATCATATAGTTCGCGGTTAACCACGGATTTATGTGTATACTGGCTCATATAATACGCGAAATGAGGAAAAACAATACCCGCGTCTTCTAAATCAGAAGCCCAGCGTTTAACCCATTCAAGAGAAATATAACCGTCATAATTTACCGAATGCAAAGCGCGCATCATATCGTCAATTGGAAGGTCGCCCTCACCCATAAGCCGGTAAGATATTTTTTCACCTTCGATAACAGAATCCTTTATATGGATAAATTTTATATATGCTCCAAGGTTTTGTACTGTTGTTTCCGGTGATTCCCCGGCTACCCTATATGGATGGTGTAAATCCCAAAGTACGCCAATTGAATCGTTAGCGACGCTCTCTAACAAAGAACGAAGGCGTTTTGTATCGGAATATACTCCGTTAGTTTCCACAAGCAGAGTTACGCCGTATTTAAAAGCTAAAGGTGCAAGTTCCTTTAACTGCTCCGCAACAAGCGCATCATCCACTTCACCGGAAGGGTTAACATCCCTATCCGCAAGGATTCTAACAAACGGTGTGCCAAACCTGTTTGCAAGCCTTAAATATTCTGTAATAATTATTTTATTTTCCTGTCTTTTATCCCCGTATTTAAGGCAGCAGTCGGAAGAAAAGCATGGAATTTCAAGATTCAGCGAATTTAACTTATTTAACGTGTTCTCAATATCGGTTTCGTTGAAAGGCCTGCCGCGCATAGAAAAAATATCATTACCTAAGCCGCGAATTTCAATTCCGTCAAAACCTATATCTTTTGCCATCGAATAAATATCCTGCCAACTTGAATCAGGACATGCCAGAGTTGAAAAAGCAATTTTCATAAATACACTCTCCGTATCATTAGTTATTTATTTAAAAAATTTAAATGATTTCGCCGTTTTTCTTTAGCTTTTCTATTATTTGTAAAATATTATTTTGGCATTTAAGGATATATTCTTTTTCCGGTTTTGAACTTTCCCAAAACTCACCAAGCATTAACCCAACACTTAAAGATACGTTATCAAATACCTTTCTTTTTAAACGCCCGCTGCATCCGCTAAGCGCGGCAGCAATGTGAAAAAATTCGTTAACTTCTCTTAAAACCCATTGAATCGACCTGTTATCAAAATTTAATAATATGGATTCAAATATTTCACTTTCAGGCAGTGCTTTGTCATCACGGACAGCATTATAAAAACGTCGATTTTTTTGTATTTTACCTTCTACAGAAAAAAGTTCCTCGCTCATTTGTAAAACAAATTCTTCACCGAGCATAGCGCTCAGCTTTAACATAATAATCCGGGGATTCTCACCATTTTGAATTGATAAAACGCCTTCAATCATTAAAATCCTGCTTAGTAGTTCTGCACCGGAATATTCGTCCGCTAAAATTAAATTTTGTAAAATCTGTTTTACTAAAGTAGGGTCAGTTCCATCAACAACAAGGTTAATCGCAAATTTTAGAAAAATGTTTTCTTCATGTTCAATCTCCGCTTCTAAAGCTAAAAGACCTTGCATACGAGCCAAATTTGCTATATCAATTAATCTTAAAATTGTTGGAACACATTCTTGTTTTTCCGATTTTGTAAACTTCCGGTTTAATTTTAAAATCAAATCCGTCATATTATATCTCCTCCTCAACGCTAATTTAATTCTCCGCTACAGCCGGTTCATCTGTATCATATTCTTTTGCATATGAGCAATCCTGAGACGAGCATACTGCTTTAGGATTTCTGGCCATTTTAACAATAAGGTACGACCCGCATTCAGGGCACGATTCACCGCTTGGCCTATTCCATGAAATAAAGGCACATTCTGGATTATTACTGCATCCGTAATATTTTCGTCCTTTTTTTGTCTTTTTTATCAACACCTTGCCATCATTGCACATTGGACAATTGACTCCTGCTTCCTCAAAAAACGGTTTGGCGTTTCGGCATTCCGGAAAACCGGGACATGCTAAAAATTTGCCGTATCTTCCAAATTTAACAACCATATTTCTGCCGCAGTTTTCACAAATAACATCTGTGACTTCGGCAGCAATTTCAACTTCGCCTATTTCTTTATCAGCTTCAATGATTTCTTTTTCAAAAGACGGGTAAAATTCGCGCAGCACATCCTTCCATTCTATTTCGCCTTCTTCAACCTTATCAAGCTTATTTTCCATTTTTGCGGTAAACTCAACATCAACGATATCTTTAAAACTATTTTCCATAATATCGTTAACAATGCATCCAAGCTCGGTCGGATACAGGGCTTTTGCTTCCTTTGTTACATAACCCCGGCTAAGTAATATCGCACTTACTGTAGCAAACGTACTCGGCCTGCCTATTCCTTGCTCCTCAAGCATTTTAACAAGCGTTCCTTCCGTATAACGCGGAGGCGGTTGTGTAAAATGCTGCTCGTCTAAGATTTTTTCAAGCTTTAATTTATCATCCTTTTCAATATCAGGCATTTTAACGTCTTCGTTTTCGGCTTCGTTTTCATTCTTTTTATAAACAAGCAAATATCCGTCATACCTAAGTACAGAGCCTCCAGCTCTAAACTGGTATTTTCCCGCTGATATTTTAACTGATAATGTATCGTAAACTGCGGGCGTCATTTCGCTTGCAATAAATCGTTCCCAAATTAATTTATATAACTTGTACTGCTCCCTTGATAAATCTTCTTTTAACGAATCCGGTGTTTTTTCTATATATGTCGGGCGAATTGCCTCATGTGCGTCCTGTGAGCGGTTTTTGGATTTATAAATAACCCGTTCAGGACTCATATAATTTTCACCGTAATTATTAATGATATATTCCTTTGCGTTTTCGTGCGCTTCATCTGATATACGCATTGAATCAGTACGGATATATGATATTAAGCCTACCGTTCCTTCACCTTTAATATCAACGCCTTCATACAATTGCTGTGCAATCATCATTGTCTTTGAAGCGGCAAGCCCTAATATTTTTGATGCTTCTTGTTGTAAAGTACTTGTTGTAAATGGTGCGCTTGGCTTTTTTACACGCTGGCCTCTCTTAACCTCTTGTATTTCAAATTTTTCATTTTTTAAATCGTTTAATACTGCATTGGTTTCTTCTTTGTTTTTTAACTCAATTTTACCGTTTACATCCCCTGTAAGGTGAGCAATAAACTTTTCTTTCTTTTTACCGGCAAGCTTTAATTCAACGTCTACCGTCCAGTATTCTTCTTGTATAAAATTTTCAATTTCTTCCTCGCGGTCACATATGATTTTTAACCCAACTGACTGTACTCGCCCCGCGCTTAATCCTTTTTTAACCTTTTTCCATAATAAAGCGGTGATTTTGTAACCCACAATCCGATCCAGTGAACGCCTTGCCTGCTGCGCGTCAACTAAATTCATATCAATATCGCGAGCTTCTTTTATAGATTTTTTAACCGCGTTTTTTGTTATTTCATTAAAAGTTATACGATAAGTGTTCTTATCACCAAGCTTTAACGCGTTTTTTAAATGCCACGATATTGCTTCTCCTTCCCGGTCGGGGTCAGTTGCCAGATATATTTTATCAGCCGATTTAACTTCTTTTCTCAGTTTTGCCAACAGTTCACCTTTACCGCGTATTGTTATATATTTTGGTTCAAAATCATTTTCAATATCAACACCAAGCTCACTCTTTGGCAAATCGCGTACATGACCCACAGATGCTTCAATTTTATATGAGCTTCCTAAAAATTTTTTTAAAGTCTTGGCCTTTGCGGGAGACTCCACAATTACCAGATTTTTAGACATAAATATATTCCCTCTTTTCAGTTGCGTATATATCTTTTGTAGGGCAGTTTTTTTATGCAACCTTTTATTTCAAGCATAGTTGCCAGATAAATCACAGCGTTCACATTTAAATTTTTATTTTCCGCTATATTTTCCGCTGATATCGGCGAAAAACTTATACAATCATATACTAGCTTTTCATCAGGTGCAAGTTTAAGTTCAACTTTGCATTTTTCTACTGTAGGCGGCGGAATATATCCGATTACATCCAAAACATCCTTGTAGCCGGTTACTAACGCGCTTGCTCCTTGTTTAATTAAATTATTAACCCCTGCGCTAAGCTTGCTTGTTATATTACAAGGCACGGCTAAAACTTCACGTCCCTGCTCTAGCGCCATATCTACAGTTATTAAAGTACCGCTTTGCTCAGCCGCTTCAACCACTACAACAGCTTCGGATAATCCGCTGATTATTCTGTTTCTTGCGGGAAAATTTCCCGGAAGCGGCTTTGTACCCGGAGGATATTCCGATAATACACATCCGCTTTTAATTATAGCTTCACGAAGCATTCTGTTTTCGCCCGGATAACATATATCAACGCCGCACCCTAAAACCGCAACGGTTTTTCCGCCGCCCGCAAGCGCACCTCTATGTGCGGACGAATCAATACCCTTAGCCATACCGCTTATTATTACAATGCCGTGCTGTGCAAGGTCACGGCTTAGCTTTTCGGAAACACTTAATCCATATTCGGAACAGCGTCTTGAACCTATAATACTCACCGCACCGACAGAATATTCTGGTATCTCTCCTATGAAGTACAAAACCGCCGGAGGGTCGTGTATTTCCTTAAGCATTGCCGGATATTTTTCATTTTGCACCGTAACATATGAAATATTCAAAACATTTAACTTTTTTATGTACGCGTCAAGTAAATCTATATCGCGTTCTTTTATTATTTTATCAACATTCTGCTGAGATAGTGAAGGAATTTCCAAAAATTTATTAGGCGGCGCGTGCCATATTTCAGCCGGGTCGTTAAATTCATTTAAAAGTGAACATATTTTTCTAGCATTTAAGCTCTCTATTTGAGATAGCCATAAAAGCACCATATCGCCGTCCAAATCTATTCCCCCGTCCAATTAGTTTAAAATAATTATATTCAGAAATTGTTTTCTGTCAAATATAACCTTTTATATGGGTGCAGCAATTTTTTGTTGTAACATTTTTTACCATAATAAATTAGAGACGGATTAATACAGATTGTGTACAAATTTTCATTACATAAAATTTAAACATGTAATAAAAAAGATAATTTACATCTTAATGGCAACTGTATTTACAGTTATTAACAAATAATATTAAAAATTTCATTCAAAATTCGCTTCTCTATTTTTGAAACAGGTAAAAATGGCATTATTTTTAGAGTTATTTTAATGGTAATATTTGTAACAACAAAAAATTGCTGCACCCCTTTTATATTCGCAAAATAATTTTAAAATATATTATCATTAATTTTAAATATTTTTACAGCAGTCTAATATAAAAAGTTTGACAACCATTTCCATTAATATATAATTATAAAAATTTCGATGCTTTACGATGCTTTATGTGGTTAATAATAGGAGGATTAATTTATGATAGTTACCGTAACGTTAAACCCGGCGATAGATAAAAAAATTATTGCTAATGAAATAAACTTAGGCGAAACAAATAAATGTTTTTTAGAGAGAACAGATGTGTCAGGAAAAGGTATTAACGTTTCAAAAGCAGTGGCTTCACTTGGATATCAAACTGTGGCAGTCGGTTTTATCGGTTTCGGCGCAAAAATGTTTACCGATTATTTGGACTCGCATAAAATACAGCATGATTTTACTCCAATTGACGGAATTATAAGAACAAATATAAAGCTTTTGGAAAAAACAACAGGACGCGAAACGGAAATAAATGAAAACGAGCCGGTAGTAACTAAAGAACAATCTATTGATTTTTTTAATAATCTTAAAAAATATTATAACAAGGAAGATATTTTATGCGTAAGCGGAAGTTTACCCGGCGGAATAAATGCCGATTTTTATAAACAAATAATAATTTCCGCAAAACAAGCCGGTATGAAGGTTATTTTCGATTCGTCAGAAGATAGTTTTAGAGCGGGAGCAGAAGCTGCTCCCTATTTAATAAAACCAAATTTATATGAAATGGAAACTTATTTTAAAGATAGAATACATACTCTTATTGATATTAAGGATAAATCCCTTCATTTTATTAATAACGGTATAAAAATGGTTGCTTTATCCATGGGACGCGAAGGTGCGTGTTTTATTACCGAAAAACACGCCGTACATGCGTTTATTTCAAAAAAGTTAAATATACGCGGTACAATCGGGGCAGGCGACGCAATGGTCGCCGCGCTTGCCGTTTCATTACAGGAAAATATGGATTTTGAATCTACCGTACGCTTTGCCATAGCTTCCGCTTCCGCCAGCGTTATAGAGGAAGGAACTGTCTATAGTAAAAATGAAAATATTGAAAAGTTTAAACATCTTGTTAAAATTGAAAAAATAAATTAAAAATAAAAAAATCCTGCCAAGAACACGCAGGATTTTTTTATTTAAAATATTTAACTATACTTCTGTTATAATTGCTGATTTTACTTTATTTTGCTTCCAATGCCCTGAAATTAAAAATCCGATTATAACTAAAAGTGAACCGGCGCTTGCAACAGGAGCGCCTAACCCCGCGCCGAAAAGTCCTAACCCTAATACCTGACCAAATAAATAAGATGCGGGAACACGCAGTAAAATAGATGAAAGCATACTGTTTACAAGTGAAAACATCGTATGTCCTCCGCCTAAAAAAAGCCCATTTATGCAAAAAATAAACGGAATTATTAAAAAATCAAAGCTAAATGAACGTAAATAATTTACCCCATCCTCTATCATTTGTGGGTCGTCTCCAAATATATGTATAATTTCTGCCGGAAAAATTTGAACAAAGATAAAAAATAAATAACTTATGCAAACAGAAATTGCTACTCCGATTTTGCAAGTATGTACAGCACGGTCAAGCCTATCCGCTCCGATATTTTGAGCACACATTGCGGAAACAGAAGCGCTTATCGCTACTGTCGGCATAAATACAAAGCTGTTAAATTTACCAACAGCACCCACGGCTGCGGAAGCCGTTACTCCGCCGATAACATTAATAATCGTCGTTATAAATAAGAAAGATATACTTGTTACACCGTTTTGAACACATGTCGGCAATCCAAGCTTAAAAATTTTAGTTAATTGTTCCTTATGTATCCTAAATGAGGACAATTTAAAATCAAATAAAAATTTATTTCTTATCATATAAATAATGCAAAGAATTACACTAAGTGCTTGTGAAATTACAGTTGCTACCGCCGCGCCAAATGCCGCCCATTTAAATACCGCTACAAAGAGTAAATCCAGTAAAATATTAGTTATACATGCAATTACCACAAAATAAAAAGGTTGCTTTGAGTTTCCCATTCCGCGTAATATTGCGCTGAAAGCATTATATCCAAAAATAAATATTATTCCTATAACCGTAACGGTTAAATAATTACTGCTTTCGGTAAAAGATTCCGGCGGTGTTTTAATTAAATTAAGCAGCGGTTCTTTTAAAATGAGCATTATTGGAGTAATTACCAAAGATATACCGGTAAGTAAAGTTATAATTGTAGAAATAACTTTTTTTAATGCATCCCTGTCTCCCGAACCAATATATTGACCAATAAGCACAGTTGCTCCAATGCATAAGCCAATAACAATATTTGTAAGAATAAATGTAACTTGACCTCCAATATTAACACCCGACATACTTTCTGCTCCGCAAAAATTTCCTACAATAAGCATATCCGCCACATTGTATAACGATTGAATGATATTGGATATTAAAAAAGGAATTGCAAAAAGTATAAGGTTTTTAAATACACTTCCCTCAGTCAAGTTCTTTTCAATTGAACTATTTTGTTCGGAATCCGGCATTTTTTTCACTCTCCAAATTAAAACGGAATTACCCGTAAGCTTATTTTTATGAACCAATTTTTAATTAATTATGTTAAAGACATAGTAATAATAATAACATAATAAATGCAGTTTTACAACGTTAGCGATTTTCACAGGGTGCAGCAATTTTTTGTTGTAACATTTTTTACCATAATAAATTAGAGACGGATTAATACAGATTGTGTACAAATTTTCATTACATAAAATTTAAACATGTAATAAAAAAGATAATTTACATCTTAATGGCAACTGTATTTACAGTTATTAACAAATAATATTAAAAATTTCATTCAAAATTCGCTTCTCTATTTTTGAAACAGGTAAAAATGGCATTATTTTTGGAGTTATTTTAATGGTAATATTTGTAACAACAAAAAATTGCTGCACCCATTTTCACACTCTGTATATATAAGTAAAATGTTTTTTTATTTATATATACAAATAGAATCGTCGAAAAATCTCCTTTGCGTTTATTATAGTTTTTTATAACAACGTAAAAAATGGCGGACAAACATGTCCTGCCATTTTTTAAATCAAAGTTTTTGATAATTTTTATTTTTAAAAAAAACACAAAGGTCAATCACCATCTGCTTATCCGAATCTTCTAAATATTTAAAATATGTATTTACTTTTTGCTTAAAAATATCAGCTCTATCCTGTCTAGGTTCGCCGATTAATTCGTTAAAATCAATGTTCAATGATGTCATAATATCTATTAATGACTCAATTGAACCGCCTCTGTGCCCGCGCTCGATAAGTCCTAGAAACCCCGGAGTTAAATTAACTAAATCAGCTAGGTCATTAAGAGACATGTTTAATGCTTTTCTTTTGTTGCGTATATTCGTTCCAATTTTTTTGTTCAATTGCGCATTTGACAGCTTAGCCATATCGGCAGCCTCCTAATCAATTTGTATTTATAAATAATATACTATGTAACTATTCGATTGTCAATATAAAATATCTAATTGTGCTACTAATTGCCTAATCATCCTAAATGTAAAAATAATCTAAAAGATTACATAATTTTTTACAACTATTTACCAGTATAAGTAAAATCCCCTATGGAAATCTAATCATATAACAACGGAGGGATTTTCATGCTTAATAATAAAGTAGAAATTTGCGGCGTAAATACGGCAAAGCTTCCCGTACTTAAAGCAGACCAGAAAAAAGCTTTGTTTGATAGGATTTTACAAGGAGACGAGGCTGCCAGAGAAGAATATATTTATGGCAATTTGCGTTTGGTTTTAAGCATTATACAAAATTTTCAAACCGCGGAGAATATATAGACGATATTTTTCAAGTCGGCTGTATAGGACTTATCAAAGCTATTGATAATTTTGACGTAAGTCACGGAGTACAATTTTCCACATATGCCGTTCCTATGATAATTGGCGAGATAAGAAGATACCTGCGTGATAACAATTCAATACGCGTAAGCCGCTCGTTACGTGATACCGCATATAAAGCGCTTCAAATTAAAGAAAAATTAATGACACAAAACTCAAAAGAACCAACTGTTGAAGAAATCGCAAAGGAATTGGATATGCCCAAAGAAGATGTTATATTTGCTCTTGATGCGATTCAAGACCCAATATCTTTATTTGAGCCAATTTATCACGACGGTGCGGATGCGATTTTTGTAATGGATAAAGTAAGCGACGAAAAAAATACTGACGTTAACTGGCTTGAAAATTTATCTCTTTCAGAAGCTTTAAAACGGCTTAACGAAAGAGAAAAGCACATTTTAAACCTGCGTTTTTTTGAAGGTAAAACCCAAATGGAGGTAGCCGACGAAATAGGAATATCTCAAGCACAGGTTTCCCGCCTTGAAAAAAGCGCTCTTAAGAATATGAAAAAATATATTTCATAATATTAGGGTGTGTCTGATAAATAAATAGTATACAAAACTCTCCAAAAACTGCTAAAATAATGCATAAAGAGGAGAGGAGAATTACGAAATGGGAACGACACGCAGGTATGAACTAACGGATGTAGAGTGGGAACAGGTAAAAGACCTAATACCGCCTGAACGTACAGGTAAAAAGGGAAAACCATCAAAAGATAATAGGGTGATGCTTAACGCTATGATTTGGTTAGCGCGAAGTGGTGCACCATGGCGTGATTTACCTGAGCGTTTTGGTTCATGGAAAAGCGTGTATAGCCGTTTTCGTAAATGGATCGACGATGGAATTTTAGATAATATTTTCCGGGTTTTATCCTCGGATGCGGAATTAGATGAAATAAGTATAGATGGAACGATAGTGCGGGCACATCAACATTCAGCCGGCGCTAAAAAGGGGCGAAAAAACCAAATTGGACGAAGCCGTGGAGGATTAAGCACCAAAATACACACGGCTGTGAATGCTTACGGCTACCCGGTTTACTTTGTTCTGTCTGAAGGTCAAGAATCGGATAGTGCTTATGCTAATGAGGTTTTAGGCAATATAGATATAGATGGTAGTAATGTTTTAGCCGATAAAGGCTATGATTCTGATAAGGTTATAGACTTCATATATGACCAAGGCGGTGAACCTACAATACCGCCAAAATCCAACCGAACTGTGCAACGGCGTACCGATTGGTGGCTTTACAAAGAACGTCATCATGTCGAATGTTTTTTTCAAAAAATAAAAAATTATCGCCGTATCGCTACTCGTTATGATAAATTAGCCTCTTCCTTTGCTGGCTTTATTTGCCTTGCCTCCATTGGCATTTGGTTAAATTGCACAGTCTGATGGATTTATCAGACACGCCCTAGTAAAGAACTTACTGTGTTTTATAATGTGTGTATAAAAAAACAACGCACGCAGGATTTTAATAATCATTCCGCATGCGTTGTTTTTTATTTTGATTTTGATATTAAATAACCGTTCTGTTTCCGTACATTTTTGAATAGTATTCCTTGTATTCTCCGCTTGTAATATTATTTACCCATTCCTCATTATCAAGATACCATTTAACTGTTTTTTTAATTCCAACATCAAAACAAGTCTCTGGTTTCCAACCAAGCTCATTTGTTATTTTTTCCGGGTCGATAGCGTAACGTCTGTCATGACCTTTTCTGTCTTCCACGTATGTTATCAGGTCTTTAGAAATCCCATTTTTTCTTTTATCGGAATCCGGAAGCAAATCTCTAACTGTATCAATAATAATATTTACAATATCAATATTGTACTTTTCATTATGCCCGCCAATATTGTACACTTCTCCGTTTCTTCCGTTTTCCGCAACCATATCTATCGCCTTTACGTGATCCTCAACATAAAGCCAATCTCTAACTTGCTTGCCGTCGCCGTATATAGGAAGCGGCTTATTATTTAAAACATTATTTATCATTAAAGGAACAAGCTTTTCAGGGAATTGATACGGTCCGTAATTATTACTGCATCTTGTAACTACAATCGGCATTTTATACGTTTCGTTATACGATAAAGCAAGAAAATCAGATGACGCTTTACTTGCAGAATAAGGGCTGCGCGGTGAAACCGGCGTTGTTTCCGTAAAAAAGCCGTCTTCTCCTAAAGAACCGTAAACTTCGTCTGTTGATACCTGCACATATTTTTTATCATCTTTAAAACCGCCGGGGCAAGCCCAATATTTTTTTGCTGCATTAAGCAAGTTTATTGTACCTAATACATTAGTTTTAACAAAAATTTCCGGGTCTTCTATGCTTCTGTCAACATGGCTTTCCGCAGCAAAATGAATTACCCTGTCAATGTCGTATTTTTCAAAAATCTCCTCCATTGCTTGTTTGTCACAAATATCCGCTTTAATAAAAATATGGCTATTTTCATCCAAGCCGGAAAGATTATCTAAATTACCTGCATATGTCAACGAATCCACATTTACAATTTTTATTTGACCTTTATGCTTGTTCAACATGTAATGAATAAAATTTGAACCGATAAACCCTGCTCCGCCAGTTACTAAATAAGTTTTCATATTTTAATCCACACCTTTTGATTTTATAATAATCATCATTTTCATAAATAATTAAAAAATTAATTTAATGAAAATAATAGAAACAGGGTGCAGCAATTTTTTGTTGTTACAAATATTACCATTAAAATAACTCCAAAAATAATGCCATTTTTACCTGTTTCAAAAATAGAGAAGCGAATTTTGAATGAAATTTTTAATATTATTTGTTAATAACTGTAAATACAGTTGCCATTAAGATGTAAATTATCTTTTTTATTACATGTTTAAATTTTATGTAATGAAAATTTGTACACAATCTGTATTAATCCGTCTCTAATTTATTATGGTAAAAAATGTTACAACAAAAAATTGCTGCACCCATAGAAACAGAACTGCTTGCTTATAAATTAAGACTCTGCTATAATTCCTGCGTTCTTTACAAATATCGTTAACATTTTACCATTCATTAAAGTAATTTACAACGTATTATTAAATATACGCATTATATAAAATATTTTTCATTAACGTAAAACTATTATTTAAAACTAACGGAGTGTAATTATGATAATTTTAACCTGTGCCCCTGCTGCGAAACAAATTGCCGCAAATGAATTATGCCTTATCGACCCAACAGCAAAATTTATAGAACGAATATCTCAAGGTGTTTGCATATTTGAAACAGATAATAATTTTTTTACAAATTCGCAAAAACATTTTCCGGTATTTTTTAGGCATGTTATGCCTGTTGATTTATATTTTAAAGCAAATACAGAAATAGATATTGTAAATTTCCTAAACCCTCTTTTTAAACGCATGGACAAAAACAAACTGTTTTCCGTTCAAACCAGAAATTTTTCTAAAGATATAAACTTATCTCCTTTTTCCGTAAATTCCGCTATTTCAGAATACCAAACACAAAATGGTTTTACTTTAAATATAAAAAACCCTGCGCAAATCTTATCTATTGTTATCGCTTCAGATAAAATTTACGCAGGGTTGTCAACCCCGCTTATGAATATGAGCAAATGGTGCGGCGGCGCGCCTGTTTACTCAAAGGATAATGCATTTATTAGCCGCGCGGAATTTAAACTTTTAGAAGCAATGGAGATTTTTAATATAAGCTTTAAATGCCGGTCAAAATGCTCTTGATCTAGGCGCAGCTCCCGGCGGATGGAGCAAAGTGCTTATCAATCATGGTTTAAACGTTACTGCTGTTGACCCAGCTAATTTATCCGATACTTTAAAAGGAAAGGTAACACATATTAAATCGACGGCACAACAATATTTCAGACAAGAGCCAGTTGAACGTTTTGATATAATAACAAACGATATGAAAATTGACGTTAATGAAGCTATGGACATTTTGTTTATTGCAAAAAAATATTTAACGACCAACGGAATAATAATAACAACGCTTAAGCTCCCGGAAAAAAACCAACAAAAAACATCTTCCCGCGCAATTAAAATTCTAAGTACCGAATTTAACGTTTACGCACGTCAGCTTTTTCATAACCGCAGTGAAATTTGCGCTGTATGCCGAATTAAATAATAAAATTTAAAATAAAAAATGAGGCTTAAGCTATTAATGCTTTAAGCCTCACACTTGCGTACATTTTCACTACACATTTCCGCCATTAATTAGTTAATTTCAAATGATCCGTTAACATCGTCATTAAAAACGTAATAACACTTACCTTCATCAGGCTTGTAATAAAGATCCACGCTAAGTAAATCTTTAACTTTATTACCGCCATTTTTCCATATTTCTTTGGCTTGCTCAAGCAAGAATTTGTCGTCGGTCTTTTTTCCGCCAAATTCGATAAACAAGTTTGATTTCATAATGTACCTCCGTTAGAACATATACAGAACACGGCTTATCCGAATCCGTACTGCAAATAATTGCAAATAATCTGCCAGTTTTTTCATAAAACATATTACTATCAATAACATATTTTGTCAAGCTTTTGATAATATCCGCGCATGAAATTGTAACTGACTGTAACATTAAACCCCGTCTCTTAAGAGCTTGCTTTCAGCTTCTTCTTTAAATTGGTTGGTATATAAATCATAATACTGTCCTTTTTTTCTTAAAAGCTCCTTATGCGTACCTTCCTCAATAATTCTACCGTCATGTATTAAAAGTATCCTATCACATGAACGTATCGTTGAAAGCCTATGTGCAATTATAAAACTCGTTCTTCCTTTTAACACATGGTCAATAGCTGTTTGTATAACTTGTTCGGTTTCTGTATCAACAGATGAGGTTGCTTCATCTAAAATAAAAATTTTAGGGTCGCCTAAAATTGCCCTTGCGAAGGATACAAGCTGTTTTTCACCGGAAGAAAGACGGTTTCCGCCTTCACCTACCTCAGTGTTAAAACCATCCGGAAGCTTCATAATAAAGCTGTAGGCGTTAGCTCTTTTTGCGGCTTCAATAATCTCTTCATCGCTGGCTTCAAGCTTTGCGTACCTTATGTTATCCATCACAGTACCGCTGAATAAATGGGGCGTTTGTAAAACATACCCTAAGTTAGATTGTAACCAAATCTGTGAGCGTTTTTTATAATCAACACCATCAATATATATTGTTCCTTCTGTCGGCTCATAAAAGCGGCAAATCAAATTTACAATAGTGCTTTTTCCCGCACCGGTTTCTCCAACAAACGCAATTTTTTCTCCGGCCTTAATTTTTAAAGTAAAATCTCCTAAAACCCGTTCTCCGGTTTTATATGAAAAGCCAACATTTTCAAAAAATATATCTCCTTCGATAACAGGCCAATTTTCCGGTTTTGGATTTAACGCACCGCCATATGTTTCAAGTATATCGGGCGAATCTACAATATCCGGTTCGCTTTCAATAAGACTCATTGCCCGCTCCGCCGATGCCTGAGCGGATTGTAAATCTGAAAATATACGTGCAATTTGCCTTATCGGGTCAATTATCTGCATAGAATAAGATACAAAAACACTGAAGGTACCAAAAGTAATCACACCGGCAATAACCTGAGTACCGCCCATATAAACTGCCGACGCAACTCCTACACTCCCTATAATTAAAACCAACGGCATCAATATAGATGAAACCACCGCAACCCGTATACTGGAAAATCGCATTGAACCCGTAAGTTCGTCAAATTCCTCAAAGTTTTTACTTTCACGTACAAGGGTCTTTGTGGTTTTTGCTCCGTTTATCCCTTCGTTAAAGCTGCCTGTTATTCTTGAATTTATTTTTCTGACTTCCCTGTGCCCCTTTAAAATAATGCGTTGAAAAAATATACTCACAACAACTAAAACAGGAGTTATCGCCAATAGCATTAAGGCAATTTTTGCGTTCAGCACAAACATAATAATAAAAGCAAGTATAATTATCGCAAATCCCCAGATAAGGTCTATACAGCTCCACGCAAGCACATCGCCTATACGCTGCGCGTCTGTGGTCATACGTGCCATTATCCAGCCAACAGGCGTATTATCATAATATGAAAATGAAAGCTCTTGCAATTTTTTAAAACCTGTTTTTCTTATATCATAAACAATTCCTATTTCCATCTTACCCGCTTGGCTTATAAATAAGTAAATATTTATGGCTTGACAAGCAAATAATACAGCGTAAACAATCGCAAAATATCCAATCTTTGACATATCGCCTGTCATTACAAAATTATCGATAGCATATCTGGTTATTAATGGAAATACAACATCCAGCACAGCAATAAAGGAGTTAGATAAAAGCAATAATACAAGGCATTTTTTATACTTTAACATAAAACCGATTAGCTTCTTCCAAAGCGAAAAATCAAATGACTTACTATAATCTATTTCTTCAAATTCGTTCATATATTATATAGCCGCCTCGCTTTCAAAATCGTCCTCAAGCATATTTTGTAT